>JAEBDU010000008.1:696261-725321 GCA_016802625.1 Heliconius numata
TGACGTCTGTCCGTCACACCGCAAATCGATCGCTGTTCGCAATAGTTCTGTAGATTTGCCAGCTAAATATTATATGAATAACTACAGATAAATACAAGAATAAAAGATTCGCATTATTTGTGGCCACATATAGGAATGTTAAGCAGTTACCTCAAGTTGTGTCTAATATTGCTTGTATCGGAAAAGTCAAAAAGTTCGTAAAATAAGTAGCCAAACAATAATTTTAAGAATATAACTAGATGTTTTAAAACTGATATTTTAATATACTTCATATGTAATTAAAAAGCTAACGGCACTACACATTGATGTATTTATAATTAAAAGTGCCTTTTAATGGAACAGAGGCTTCCCCACAAAATGCGGATGGCGCGCGGATACTCGCCCGCCGAAGTTAAACTAACTTCCGCTTCCGTTGTAATCGCATTTCCTTAATGTTTCTGGCCGAACTGAAAATATGCTCGTGTTTACTAAACAACAGACAATTTAGCGTCAAAACTGTTTTACCAACTTTATGCTCACTTCTATTAGATACTATTTATGCAATGACCATATTTTCTGATAATAGTATCATTTTAAAGCTTATAGCATTTATAAATATCATGTTCACGCTCTATCCCGCATACAGCAGGATAGGTAGAGGGATCCTATTCCCCACTTTCTGTCGAATCATTCAAGGCATTGAGTGTTGAGTAGCGGAACTAAACGCCGTCTTTTACCTAGGTGCCAAAGCTAAATAATGAAAATATGAATAAATAATAATTCATTCCCTCGAGTGGGGATCGAACCCACAACCGTCACGTTACAGTCACACCCTTATGCCCCTTTGGCACAGGGGACGGCATATGTAGCTTATATTAGCTTATTTATTTAAGCTAGTTCCACAAAAAAAAATATTATTAACATTGCAATTGCTAAATAACATTAATATAAACCAACACGCCACCCAAATGTTTATACAGTTAGTTGAAAACAAATATTTATGAAGAATTTTCAATAACAATTTCATTGGTGTATTTTATTTTAATTTTGACTGGTACAACAACGTCGGTGCATACGTTATCGCGCAATATAGTGCATTCTGTTTGCATTCGAATGCGGCTCAATCACCCGTGAGCTTCCCGCCATGCATGCAAGATAGCGAGTTCATTGTCACTATATATGTTATATTGTGAGGCCGTTATTTTACCGCAAACACCTTTGTTTATAAATAATCGAAATTATTTAACGATGACATTGATATAGTTAGAATATTTTAATTAGGATATCTTCTTATGTACGAGTATATATATAAAATCGAAAGGTCACTCACTCATCACGAAATCTCAGAAACTACATGTGCTAGCAATCTCAAATTTTGCATAGGAGTTACTTATAGGACGTAGGTGCTCGCTAAGACGGGAATTTGCAATTTTTGACTTCTAAGGGGTTGTTTTTGAGGTTGAAAGTTTGTATGAAACTTCGTTACTACTAATGCTAGGAGTCTCAAATTTTGCATGGACGTCACTTATAGGACGTAGGTACTCATTAATAATAACGTAGATCACGCGGGTGAAGCCGCGGGCGGGCCGCTAGTACATTTATAAATTAGATTTTTTTTAGCACAAAAAATGTCTTTTTTTATTATTTGAGCATTGTTTAACCCTATAAAGCGCAATAATAATTGAATCTTACTCAAAAATTTTATGGAATTTAAAAAAAAATGGATTACTTCTATTTTGGATTATGACATACATACATACATACATCAATATTTACTTAAAGTATTGCATTGGTATTATTGGTATTGCATATATATTTTGTTCTTTAATATCGACAAATATATATAATACAGTTTTGTAAGTCAGGTAGGTACGTCTTTAAAATAACGGCTAAATTATTCCAGTTCCAGCATTAAAAACATATCGAGAATAACTTAAGCAGAACACAAAAGCGGTCAAAGGAACCTTTGTCTTGTTTATTCGAAGTTTTCTTAAGCGAAATCTAACGAAGTTACAATTTTTTTTTAAAACTCTCTAAATAACATTCCGTTGTCTTTGACTTAGAACTGTGAAAATAATTTGGATAACTTGTTTTTTTTTTATAAGTGATAAAAATATAACAGAAATACATAAATATACTTATAATTTTCAATTAAATCAAATGTTATAAGACGTTAAAAGTACATGTTATTTCAATACAGTTACTTATTTTATAGACAAAATTTCGCTAAAGTAAACCACCCGCCACTTTTTGAAGTTGGTTTCCCAGTTTTCTTTTTCTTTCCATCTTTCAAACTGTCAGTTGAAAGTGAATATTATAAGAACTTAATATTAAAGTTGACTTTGAAATTCGAAGTTTGCCTTTATTTTGCTTTTGATATAACAAAAATATAAGGAAATGAATCTTTGATGAATATTATTTATGAATATAATAAATATTTTAATTATTATAAACAAAACGAAAAAAAATATATGTTTTGTATTTCGTCATTAAAACAATATGTTTATTGTCAATTAAATAAAATACAATTTAGATGCTTTTATTTATAACAATTAACGATTTATGTTAAATTTGTACAATATTTATACGTACAAATATAACATACAAAAAAGTTATCTAATTTAATGTAATTTAAAACTCTTCTTTAGAAAGAATAAATCAGTCACTAGAGGAAGGAGTGTCGAGGCAAAGCGCGGCGTTAAGTTCTGCTTCTCAACACGCAATGCCTCCAGACTTCGGCAGCACGAGAAAGAACCTTTCCTAACAACTTCAGTGCATCTTATAAATTATAACAGTTTAGAAACTTAAATTTCTAAACACCCATGTCCTTATTCTATATGAAACGAACTATAATTATGAGTGAGTAATAGTTTTTGTCTGTGATATACAAACATAAATTTCCATTATTTCTGACTTCTCCTTTATTTTTCCTGCAAGTTCTCAATTCTTGTCAAATTTAAACCTTTAAAATTAACCTTTCCTTCCTTTTTCACCGTCGGAAAAATCCTGTTATCACATATTAAAAATTGTAAAGTACTCAACGTTCCGATGCGCGAGAGCTCAAACGATTGCGCTGTGAATTTAGATTGCAAGTTTATACCTAAATCAAAATTCATTTCATATTTGTATGTCCGTGCGGGCAATACCAGTATTATATACTGGTATTTGTACAATACCAGTATTATATATTGGTAGCGTCCACTGTTGATATGTCATTATTTAAATCACTCGTCGACCCCAATCTATGTCACTTGATTACTGAAATGGAATTATAATTTATCAACTTACTATAGCAGCGCCTCTTTGATATTTAATAAATAGTGATCAAACCACAGCCACCCATTACCTATGAATATCTGGCCATCATTCGTGAATTTACGTTATGAATTTTGAATTAAATGGTAGTGCTTAATAATTAGAATATATAATAGTGTATAGAGATTATTATTAATATTATTCGTGTTAATTGTGAATTGTAATTAAAAGCTTTTATATGTATGTATGTATTTAAACAGATAAAGATTAAATTTTACAGTTATGTATAGATTTTATGAAATGTAAATACATGGTTAATGGATTTTTCGCTTTTACAATATATTTAGATCATTAATTAAACAAAAAAATGATCGAATTGATTTGTTAATACTCTTAATTTTAAATGTTACGTATAAATCAGAATGTGCTTGATGCCCGCGGTGTGGCGCTGATCTTCTTGAAGATCCTTGGATTCCTTGGATCCTTGGATCCTCATGTCCATCAGTGGATATCATATGGCTGGCAGTGATGATAATCGAAGAAATCGTATAGGTAATTTTATTTAAAGTTATTATTTATAGCTAGCTATAGCAAAATCTAGATTTATTGAGGTGGAAATTTAAAATGACACTTTCTGGTTTTAAGAACACTGTATTGCGTGAATATCTCTCGAGAGTCGAAGAGATTCCTTTTTTATAACTTTTTATGAAGTGTCTGCAGTGAACGCCCTATTTAAGCAAACGACTTAAACGCGAATAATTAAGACCTTCTTGCTATTATTATACAATTTATTATGTACAGTTTCCTTCGTTTAGGGTAAATTGTTATCTTTTTTATACTATTTCTGTGTCTACTAGACGTATTTATGCTCTGCAAATATAAAGTAATGATAATTGAAATTTTTGGGGTTCCGTATCTCAAAAATAGGATCAGTTTATTGTCCATTTATCTCATAATAGTGTAGAGGTCTACGCAATCAAAAGGCACGTGCTTTCTAATGAAATTCGCTACGTAATTTAAAATATATAGGGAGCTTCCCATAGACTTATAATTATAAAATTCGTTAAGTAAGAACTGAACATACAAACTAAAGAAAAAAATATAGATATATGTTATAAATATAGATATATTATTATTTCATACAAATTTCCGCCCGCTCATTTAAAATTGTCAATTTTTATAGGTCACGTCGTCAACATGAAATCGGTACGCAAGCCTCAATGGACGAGACTGATACCAACACTTGACCGGTTTTCACTTCAAATCTCGTTTCAGGCCAGTCGTGGCACAGATGCTCAGGCGTGTGACTGTAAGCGCGACAGGTTGTAGGTTCGATTCCCACTCAAAGAAATTAAATATTTCATATTTTTATTTCTTCGCTCTGGTGTCGATGCAAAAGCGCGGCCGCAATATCTTCAGAATACAGCGGAAAGCGGAGTGTTTTAACACTAGGCTCTAATTGAAATTTCGTTACAAATAAAACAAATATTGCAATATAAATTAGATATATTTCCCTAATATTAATGTCCTAGATATATGGCCGGTACATTTAGAATGAGCACGACAAAGACATATTTAACGGTACAAATGCACCACTCGCAACTTTACAGAATACCTCGTTACTAACAGAGATGTTTGACTGATCTTCAAACAATGTATATTACTTGGTGAGTTGTCTATGGTATGGCAATTACTCTGTTCCGCTTACCATTTAGTTTCGGTCCACGAGACCCAAAACGTGACTTTAATTTGTACGATATAATTGTAACACATTGTAGCTAAATAATACAAAATAATGCCGAGAAGGAAGGAGGAGGAGAATTTGAGAAGGTCTTTATAATTTTTAAAATTCAATTTTGATTATTAATTAGTCCCATATACGGTTAACTACAAGTAAGATAGTTTTTGCTATAATAATCAGAAAATATACAGACAGATGTCCAACTATATAGAATTACAGAAAAGACATTCCTTCTCATCGACTTAGATTCTGTCTTGGTTGAAGATTAATCTTCAGCTTTTTTTTCCAGTCCGACATTACTAAATCAATAATACGTACTACACTAAAAGTAATTTCTCTGTAAATTTAATAATAAAAAAATTATCTTATCTTGACATCCTTAGCCCTTAAGCTTTTTATATTGGCCAAGCTTCAGTCCAGCATCGACTTCACTGTACCTAAAACAATATATTATTTAGTAAGTAACCTAGTAAGAACTACTGCAATTACTCTTGCATTTACATTCATTTTATTATTTATTTATTTAATACTTTATTACACCAGAAAAAATAACTATGTTACCATTTGTACTCTCTTCTAAGCAATTCCTATCGTAAAAAAGAGACACAAGAGTCTAGGTTCGTGCACCATATATTATTGTTCTATTATTAGTCGGTCAATTATTATATTTATTTACGTATATGACAAATCGAAATTAGAATTCTATTAATAAATAATAAATATAATAATTTATAATATAATAAATAATAATATGATAAGAAACTCTTTTTTAAAAAAAATATTTGAAACATTTGTGGACATGATAGAAATAAATTATGAAAATAAAGTTAATTCTAACTTATTCTTCTCTAACTTATTAAAAATTTACTACGTGATGTTTGCTATCTAGTTGGAAAAATTTCACATTGAATTGTCACTCGCATTTAGCTTTTTAAACTTTTAATATATTGTTTTAGTTCCAGGTAATTTATAAATTAAAGCTTTATTTTAAATAATACGTTTAATTTTATTTTATAAATAAAGTATTCTAATGTATACGTACTTTTTAAATAATAAAAAGTCTTATTTAATTTTAAATAATATAAGAAAATACTGCTACAATTATATTCATATCTAAACTAGTAAGCTAATAAACCGGAGTAGGCTTTGATGAAAGTGTAAGTGTAAGTGTAGTGTATATTGTCAAATTTTGTTTTAATAAATTAATGTAAAAAAGATCTTTTGAAAGAAAGATTAAGTATCTGAAAAATATCAATTTGTTGGCTAACGGCGAGATAGTATGGTCTCCTCGCACGTGATCGTAGCGCGGTCGAGGTGTACGAAAATTTACAGATATGGCAAAAAAAAATATTAAACATTTTTTTCATTTTAACATTTCTTTATAAAAAAGAATTATTTCCAGTATGGAAACACAGATTTATTTCTTATGTTTTTATGTTCAATTAAAATTTTTTAAGTTGTGTTAAACATATTGTATATTCAGTAAAAGTAGATAAAGAAATATCAAAGTATATTACACTCATAATTTATTTTAACATTACGCACAAACCACACTTTACAACTTACGAATATATCAATAATTACACTAAAAATATTATTATATACATTTTCTACTAAATATTTCACCATCCCCAAGATTCCGTGGTTCCATTATAGCTCAGAGACGTTCATGCTTTTAAAGGATTTTATCCTTTTAGTGGCACGTCGTCCTAATTCTACTGGAGAGCTCTTCGCAGTTGCCTTATATTGATAAACGATTTGCTATTACGTTATTTACCTCAACCCTTTTCTGTAAAGGATATCGTCATAAAGACACCTCCTCATGTTAGAAGTATGTGTTAAGTATATACCTGTTAATTTTATTATATAGTCATTTTAATGCAATATAAATATAATTAGATATGCTTATGTGCACATAATATTATTATTTAAATTCGAGGTCGAAAGCAGTGGTAGCGCAGTGGTACAAGTGTGCGACTGTAATCGCGTCTGGCTGTTGGATCGATTCCCACTCTAGGAATTGAAACATTTATTTACTTTTTTATTTTTCTATCTTCGCTCTAGTGTCAAGGCAAAGCGTGGTGTTTGTATTTTGTATTGTTATTTAATTTTTAACGATATTTTTTGTTATCCTCTTATAAGACAGTGTTGTTTATAATTAGGTTATCATTTCGTATATACATAATTGTATTATTAGCGATCTATGAAAAAAAAACTGTACTTAATTATTTTTTTATCCTTTAAAAATTGTGGTTTGAGCACCACAATCCTCATTTAAATTATTTTAAGCATTGCGTAAGAACAGTATATTTTAATTAGTTTTAATTTCTTTAACTATCTATATTAAATAGTGATCTGAAAATAAATTTTCTTTTCTTGCTATTCTCATATACTAAGGATCTATTAGCATTAGATTTATGTTTCACCCTAATTGATTGTGGCAATTACACCTTACCGATTGTAATTTAGATGTATTGATCCCTTATTTGGACTGCTCACTGCCCATTGTTTCTTAATGTGCCTAGGAAAAATCTTTGTATATTTTCTTTGAATTTTCTTCATTTTGACCTTTTTCTTCAGTGATACTTAGCTATCTATATACAAAATTTATTCGTTTTCACAGTTCAACTTAAGAAATTAATATAAATATATCTATTATTATCTATATTGCTACTAAAAACATTTTAAAATGTATTTGTTTTATATAAAACAATGTAAATATATACATGTTCCGTTTTGGCGATCGCCTTTCAAAGAGAAAATTTACAGAACGACACGAGAAAGACAAATTTGGTTACTTACAGTTAGTATCATTAAAAAAAACTACAAGAAAACACTACTGATTTGATCTTCTAAAGCAAACATTGTTGATACAGCAAAACCACTTGATGTAAAATCTGTGAAATTCTCCACTTAAAATGCAAAACAGAGAAACCTCTCAATTTATTGTTATAGATATAAATAAGCCGCCGTGGCATGGACACAAGCAAGTTATTGTTACGGTTGTGGGTTCGATTTCCAAACGGAGAAATAAAGTATTATTTATTAATATTTTATTATAGCAACGCAAAAGCGCGGCAATGAGTTTCGCTCTAAAACAAACGCCTCGAAATTTCAGCGAGAATTGGAAAACAAAGTGCCTTAACACTAGGTTTCCTCTGCCTATCCTGCTATATGAGAAATAAAACTGGATAGAAATATGAATAAACACACAATAAAGAATATAAACAAAGAGCTTAAGCTATTACATAAGTTATGATTTTGTTTGAAAGTCTTTCACATTCTACGGTCTTAAGATATTCCTTTGTACACATTAGGAGCATCGTTTTCACATATCCGCGTGTGTGCAAGCTTGAGACAGGTTCATCCGAAGTTCGTGTAATGAATACGTGACTTATCTACGCGAGGCAGGCTGAAGTAGTAGTAGTGCGGCTCATACTTTGCGAATGCTGCGCGCTTACAGCCGTCAGCTGGTGCCTTTAAAGAATGTTTATTGTACTTATTCTTATTTAATTATCATAATCTTTATATGTTTCACTGTTAATGCTACTTTATAAAGCGTTGGCTTGAATATTTTTTAACTGATTTCAGAAAGGAAATGGTTCTCAATTCGGTTGTTATAATATAATTATTCTTTTATGTATGACAATGTACATCGATTACGCTGAGGTTTTTTAACTGATTTATGTGATTCTTTTTTTTTCGTATATATTATTTATTGTATATATTAATAATATTTTGATTTACTTTATTTATTTATTTTAGCTAAGTAAACAATTTTAATGTTTAAATAACATTTTAACATTTTAAAAACGTGTTCTATTACATAATTAAACAAAAAACACAGTACGAGTACTTACACATACTTGAATTAAAATTTATAATCACGTAGTAGGTACACTCTACGTAATACATTAATTTTACGCAGTTCAACATTCCTGCGGTTTTTGCTTTCAACATAATAATGCTAGTAACCGGAGCGGTCGCATCCTTTTCAACCTATTTGCAGAGGAAATAAGATGTCACTCATTTATGGTGGACGATGTATATTATCCTAAATGACCAAAAGTAATTAAGCTATATTCATATATTTATTAATTGACGACCATTTATAGTTATTTAATATAGTAACTGTTTTCAATAAACACGAAATATGTTAATAACACTACTAAATACGATCAACTAAGACTAGTTTGACAATACAATTAATAATTTTGAATAATTAGCAAAATAATTTAGCTTAACGGCGTAATTAATTAAACGCAATGCCTACAAAAATCGACGGAAAATGGGTAACGGAGTGTCTTATCACTTGGTTTCCTCTACCTACCCTGCCTGTGCATGCAGCATAACAAAAACAGGGTCAAATTAAGCTTGTTTCATTTATATTGTACGATTATTTAAATAAGAAAACGTTAAAATATCACCACGCCAATACTTGTTCATTTTAATATATATTCGAGCTCCGCACAATGTGAGTGAACCATTTCATCAAGTCAGTGACAAATATTTCCGAAGGTGTAAATATTTACTTCAACAGGATATCCAAGTTGCATTTCGCTACAGTAAAAGTCGCTTTATTTTCAAATCGCTCGAAGAATGTGAAATTTGATGGCGATGTTAGAAAATCGTGTTAGTAAGTAGATGCAGTTATTTTACACTTGTCTGTCAATGTATATACATACCTATTGATGTACCTTTTCTTAAACTGTAATTTTTAATATCCATAAATTAAGAACTGAACTGAACTGAATTTTTAATATAGCAGAAATCAATTTATTACTATTTAATTTTACTAAACAAAATATTTAAAGTACGTGTTTTTTGCTGTTAAAGTTTTAACCATAATAATATCTTGCATATCTAAACCATTTTGTTTAAATATATTTTCTATTTATTATTGCTATCCTTAACTAAGACGTTTACTTTTTATCAATTTTTACTCTTAAATAGCAAAAAAAATACTCTAAAATTTATGAATATTATTTGATATCAAAGGCATGTTAGTTAACGGATCGTCGGGTAGAGAAGCGAAATGTTATAGCAGGAACCAAGCTTATTTATGTTAGTCTAGCTAAGATTAGTCACGTATTTTCCTCGTTAATTTTAAAAATAATAACCGAAACAGGTTTTAAATACATTTCGTAATATGACAATAAATTATACAGTTAATCTAAGTAAATCTAATATATATGCATCGGTGGGAAATATTTTAATACTATATAACGATATAGATGTGCAAAAAATTAGAAAAAAACTTCCATTATGGCGCGTTAGATAAAATAAATTAAGTTAATTATTTCAAACATTGGCTTTGCTTAGTTATAATGTAAGATAACCAGCTAAATTTTCATGATACTTTGCATTTCAAATCAATAAAGAACAAAAAAGAAGAATGCAAACGTTCTACACTGAAATTGGGTTTGGAAAGACACTAGGCCGCACAGCTTTCTCAAATACTACTTTTTCACCCACCCTCCAATTCTCAGAGAGGTGCACAGTTTCCCAGTCTTTAAAATAATCACTGTATATCAGCCTGGACATGTTTCACCTCCTACCGCATCTATGCGCCATTTTACTTATTACATAAATACCTACATTAATCAAAATATCAGTGATTACATGTTAGTTATAATTATATATATTTAATCACATTTAAGAAACTCATACTCTATCCTTGTATAGAATCGAAATTCTAAATGTGTTTTATTAAAATGATCTCGGTTTTATTTGTTTTTAAATTCTTATTCTTTATGTATAAGCAATTTATATGAAGAAATTTGGTATATGTATAACCAAATATCTAGATATCGCTTAGAGTATTTTTCTCTTCAAATCATTTCCACAATATTAAATTTTCACATAATTATTATAAACAAACGTAATCCGATTTAATATAAAAAGACAACTACAATCTGCTTAACCGTTTCTCCCTTCAAGAAACGGATAATTGCAACAAAATACTCAATTTTACGAGCACAGTGTACAATAGATTAACATTTTATCGCATTATATGCCTTATTTCCACTACGTTAAGACTTAGATAAAGCTAGTAGTCGCCGTGTGTACCCGTCAGAGCTCAAGGCGATGCGGCAAACGCTATTTGGAACTAAAAATTATGACCCAGAAAATGTTGAGTGCTGGTAATAAAAGACAAGACTTTTAGCAAATTGTCACTCTTAGTTGCGGCGATAACTGCTACGTTCAGCTACGAGCAGTTCCTTATTACAGATCGTTTGTATAGTTGCTATTGCTTTCAATATATCGTTTTTTTTTTTTAATAAATAATTAATTAAGATATATTTATTATTATTTTTAAATATTATTGTTTTTTATGTTTTGTGGATATTTTTAATTGCTTTTCATCTTGTCGGGGTCTTACGAGTTCATCACACGTATACAGATATAGTAGAGCAGTTTTATACTAAGGTCATGGCCAAAATTTAACTAGGGTCAAAATCGTGTAAAAAGTTAAAGCTCTTAACTGTAGTGCTATTAAATTATTAACGAATGAAACGTCTCATATTTTCTCTGCTTTGGGAAATTGCATAACAAGCCTCGAATTATAATCGTATAATATTTTCAATTACGTTTATTTTTATGTTAAATCAGTTTAGTTCCTAAATTAAAAAAAAGAATATGTTCTTAAAGAGATACTAAATTTATTCAAAAGTAAAATAACGTTGTGTTCGTGTATGATAATTCGGCAATACAGTTCAACTTGCAGACTTTTATACTGACATATTTGCTTATATTAGCTAAAAAAAATTACGTTAAAAAAAACAATATCAATTGCGATATTTAATTTGACACTAGTATCATATATATCTGAGGAAATAATTTTATATTACTACTTTATTATTTTCGTCATACGAACTACAACAAGTAAAATATTCGAGATGTTCAAATTTAAAGAGGCTAATTTTGAACAAGAATATAATAATGAATGTGGTAAAGGAATTATAAGACCTGCAGATTTTCACAGACAAAATTTTTGTATATTGGGAATCTTTCAGGTACTTGATGCCCCAATTCGTAAATACACGTAAGTATTCCAATAATAATTAATTAATGCTTACAAATTGTAAAAATAAACTGAATTGTTTATTTTCTATACATTTATTAAGGTATTTCGCCAAAGCTGCTATGATTTCCTGCGCAGTATCGGCTCTTATTGTTTTATCTCTTGGCTTGTACCATGGAATTCTCATTCGCGACATACCATTTATAACTGAAGTAGGAACTTATTGCATCGTTATGTCTTACAAAATAATAATACTTATGTGCACTAAACTGAATGTTTACGATTATCACCAGTTGCAACGTATTATGAAAGAAAATTTTTTATATGCTTGCACTACAGGTGAAAGATACAGGTGAGCTTACTCTCTTATTTATCTTTGCTGGTACACAAAAATTCAAATATAAATTAAATTACATATAAAAAACATATTATATATCTGTAATTTGAATTATATATTGTACTTAAAAGCGCCAGATTAGACAAAAAGCTCACATAGCAGCCATCGACATTAAATAAGCAGAAAATGGAGAATGAAGTGACACTATGTTAGTTTCTTAATATTATAATACGTGACAAAATAACTTTCATATTAATTTTAACAGGAAAAGATTTTTCTACAATCAAATATTTACCCGGAAAATTTGCAAATTAACACTGATTTTTACCAGTGGCGTAGCCGTGGTTATGATGTCTTTTGGTGTGATCTCATTGCTGTTTTACTTAGCCACTCATAGCCCGGGTGAAGGGAAACGGCCACTCCTGTTTCCATTTTGGTGTTTCAACATAGATTTTGGAGCAAGCCCAGTTTATGAAATCACCTTTTTCTATAGCTGTATGTGCATATTTGCATATGCTATAAACTATACGTGTAAGTTAGAAAATATTTATTGCATATGCATGCATTTAATAAAAGCATGTTTGATTAAAAGTATGTTAAGTATAAAAAAACTTTAATAATATTCTTAATGTAATTGCTTATGTATTTTCTTTTTGAAGTGAAATTTCATTATCGACATATGGGAGAAATCTTATAGTCGTTTTAAAAAAAAACGTCACACTAAATCGTCACATATTTTGTTAATTTGGACCGTTACGGCGCCCTTCTTGTTTTTTACCTTCTCAGTGTAAAAAAGGAACCTGGGAACCTAGTTTTAAGACACTTCCGTTACTTACCTTCTACCGAATTCATAGGAGTTCACTGGAGGCATAATGTGTGGAGTGACTGATCTCAACGCCGCACTTTGTCTCGTTACGAGAGCGACTTCCTCAAGTGGGAATCGAACCTCTAACAACCTATCACGGTGACAGTTGCGCGCTCGTTCCCCTGCGCCACGTATGACGTATTTTTAAATAAATAAGCTTATGTATTTATAGTTATGATTTTAACTGAAATAATGTGGATAAGAGAAATAACAACTAAAGCTGATATTGTTATTTGGTCTATTCGAGACCTCATGGATGGAGTAGAACCTACTCAAGATAAAAGAGAAAGAGCGTTTTTTGATGACACGTTAAAAAACCGATTAAAAGAAATTGTGAAACATCACCAATCTATGCACAGGTATTTTTGTAGTTATATCTCGCATGTAGCAGGGTATACTTAGAGGGAGTATACTGTTAAGGCACTCCATTCCCCACTTTCCGCCGAATTCTGGAGGCATTGCGTGTTGATTGGCAGAACCCAACGCCGTGCTTTGCCTCAACACCAGAGCGAAGAAATATAAATATTAAATAATTCATTTTTTTGAGTGGGAATCGAGCCCACAACCTATACAGTCAAAGCCTCACCCAGGCCTTATTAATTATTTTTAGTAAAAGAATAGGTAAAAAAATATAAAAGCTCGTACGTTATCCTCTCTGGTTTTCATTAAGACTGGTCATAAATATTGTACACCACTTAAGAGGCATGCAAGAAATTTCTACTTTAAAAACTTAACTTTTAAAGTAGTGAATAAACTTCATACTTTTTCAAATAGAGTTACTAAAGTATGCTTAATTTTAGATTGCTAAAACACTACGCAAAAGTTTATAAGAAACTGTTGATGTTTGAACAGAAAATATCTGCCCCAGTGGTTTGTTTAAGCGCCTATTCTTGCTATGTGGTAACATATAACTTTATCGTATTTTAATATCATTTTACAATCCATCTTTCCGTCGTCATGCTTACAATATAAACATTAGAAAATGTTATTGGATATTGCTTGCTTTCGATTTTCATGTTTTGAATATAAATAAATCAGCTTCACGCTGTATCCCGCACACAGCAGGATAGGCAGAGGGAACTTAGTGTTAAGACACTCCGTTCCCCACTTTCTGCCGAATTCTGGAGGCATTGCATGTTGAATGGCAGAACTCAACGCTGCGCTTTGCCTCGACACCAGAGCGAAGAAATGGAAATGTGAACGTAAATAAATATTTCACTTCCTCGAGTGGGGATCGAACCCACAACCGTCGCGTTACAGTCACACCCTTGTGCCGTTGCGCCACAACGGCCTCATATAAATAAATATATTGTTGTTATTATTGTTAAATCATTATATATGTATAATTATGCTATCTTTATTTGAATTGTTAAAGTAAAATATTTTTATAGAGCAGGATTTGGTTCGAATGGAAATTGTAGAGATGTATTGATTAACATATAGTGTGATGCATTTCTTACTAGAATTTTTTGCTTATTGCGCATAAAAAAAGCAATAGTTATCTAAAGATAAAATATTGTCATTTTAATAAGTATAACATGTTTTATTAATGAAGAATTTTATACACTTTTTAAGACATCAGGTGATGGTGAATTCAATGCCGTGCTGTTATTACTGTGTGTTGCTGCAATAATTTTACTTTTCATTCCGAGCTATTTGTGCACAATTTTATCAATGAAGGTAAGGTATTATGTTCAAATGAAATGAACAAAGATTCATATTTTATTTAAAAAGTTAAAAATTCAATTTTGACACCCAGCAGGTTAGGCAGAGGTAATCTAGTGGTAAGACACTCCGTTCCTCAATTTTCAACCGAATTCCGAAGGCATTGCGTGTTGAGTGGCGGAACTCTACGCCACGTTTTGCTTCTACACCTCTCTTCTTGCTACTTTATTTTTATTGTCATAGGTCAGTTCGATCTGCTACGCCTGTTGGGATACACCCTTCTGGAATGCAAGTCCAGTGGTCCGCCCATATTTAGTACTCATCATGCAAAGGTCTCTGAGGCCTCTACCTCTAACAGTTCCAGGTTTTGAAGAAGTGTCGGTACAAACGTTTTCTAAGGTAAACTATTAAATTGTGGCCTCGTGGGTGTTATTTTAATAATCTATTTTATTAATTATAATCCTAAATGAAAATTTAAAATCGACAAGTATAAATATCGTGGAATTTGTACATGTTTACTATTAATATAATTATTTATTACAGAAAATGGCATCTGCGTACTCTATGTTTAATATGTTGAGGCAAATAAATATTTAAATATTTAACAAGAAAGCTTCTAAGTACCACATAGAAATCTTTATCTGAATCACAAGCTGCAAAAATCTACTACTAATACTATAATATTAAACTTATAATTCACTTCACCTTAAATAGCACATTTTCTTCAAAATACACTTTTAATACAATAAATCTTTGTAATACAATCCTTTTTACTTTATTTTAATTAAAGTAAATATCAATGTGTTTAATTTATTTGGTGTACTATTTTATTTGGTGGAAACTGTGGAACGGAGTATCTTAACACTAGGTTACCTCTGCCTACCTTTCTGTGTGCGGGATACAGCGTGAAGCTGATTTAATTTGACTTGATTTATCACTAAAATGAACAGAGGAGAAAATAATTCATTTATAATATAAGCGGGCGAAGCTGCGAGCAGGTCGCTAGTATAGTAATATAATTAATTGTTTTTGAACTGTTTTACACTATAAAGCTTAAATTATTTTGTATGTTCCTTAATATAATGAAAAGTGGAAGTGTCAATATAATAAAAAAAATATTTGACAATTAATAAAATAATTCACTACAATTTATCCATGTCACATACGTACACGTTAATTATTTCTAAAATAAATACGTACAATAATACATATATTAATCAACTTACAAAAATATATTCCTAAAACATAAATTAAGCATTTAGAACATAAGAAAATAGAACCTTTCTAACGTTATAGTATAATGGGATAAATCTTTTCAAATTGAGGGAAGTAACAAAATTAGCGAGCAAATAAGTGCCAGCGCCGCTACGTATTTGTCTACAGCGCCCGACGCCGACGTGACCAGAATATGTATACTTCTATTCAATTGATATACTCGTACGTAACCGTTTATTCCACTAGTCCACTATATTTGTTTTAGATTTCAGATACGAATGAATGGTCAATAAAGCAATCGGTTTCTACCAGTTTTTCAGTTCTGTATCACAGGTTTAAATAGAGATTCATTTTCTTCCGTATAGGCATATTTCTTTTTATACTTTTTTATTTTTACCATGTTAAATGTAACATACATGTTATGTATGTGTAACATATCTTGAGAAATTAATTTACTTTACTTATTTTAATGCAGCATTTCCTATTAAAAGACGATATAAATTTAATAGAAATTTAACAATTCCCGAATGGGACTTGCGGTTTTCGTGTTTACAGTTAAATTCTGCATTGGCTATAATGACGTCTATATACAGTGTTGTCTTTATCTTTTATATTTCAATATATTAATAACATCCTGAAAAAAATGTTTTTATGGTTTAAAAACCATTATTTACGCAACCGTGCAACAGTGGGTACATGGTCTAAATGTAAAAGGTAACAATTGTAAGATTAAACCTATACCACAGGAGGCAATGGGTTATTTTCACAATTTTCACGACGCTGAAATCCACGATTCAGCAAGTCTTATCTCTTTTATCCCACATAGAACCTAAATGTTAAATTGAAAAAGTATGTAACTATTATTCAACAACATATTTAAAAATATGCAAAATTAAAGATAAAATATTTTTTCAATAAACGGTGTTTTGTCAGAAATTACATAAGAACACTGTTAGAATGCTCCAAATGAAACAAAAAGCGAAATGAAGTTGAAAATGAAAATTATGACACTCCAGCGAGTACTAAAGAAAGAACAAGTATAGAAGCACTGAAAATAAGTCTATGAGAGTAAGCGAGCTTTATCAAATAAAATTTCCTATTCGAGCCGCTCTGTTTGCCCTCGTCGCATCATTGATATTGAATATGGCTAAAGTGAAACACACACTGCCAGCCCTACTACACAAATGTATGTTTCTATTGAAAACTTTGAATTTATAAACTCAGTTTGTATATTCTAGAAAAATATTATTTTTTTCTGTTTTAGAATACGTTGTAGTACGCCCGACGTGATATACTTATGTGGTTTTATAATATTTATTTTTGTTTCTCACAAATCTCACAAATACTGTATTGAAGATAACGTGGTGCATCAATTTCCCAAAAATAAACTTAAATAGAATATTTTACTTTTATTAAAATATTTTACATAATATGTTAGAAACATTTACTTAACATTTTTTTTAGTCAATGTTTATTATTACATTTATTTATAAAACGTATAAAAAATTTTAACATAGCGGGATTAGAACCCGCGGGTTTTTTTGAAATCATCTAACCATCCGTAAAAGAGGTGGGTTCAAATCCAGCTGCGTTCAAATTTTTATACGTTTTATAAATAAGGAATTTTCTTTCCTATGTGCGCAATAACAATTTAAAAATGTTAGAAGTATCTATTATTTTCAATTATAAATCGACAGTAAGTTAATTTCTTTTCAGTAAGTTTGTTTCTTGAAATTCTTGAAAATAATTTCGGTAGCCAAAGCATAATTTCAAATCAAATCATAATTTTTCATAATAATATGTAATATGATGCTATATTCCTTTTCTACGTACACAACTATTAAATTACCAACTTAATCTTATATACAGACTAAAACTTATTGTAAGAAAGTCATTGTAAATGCTTAAGTGCATTTCTACACAGAAAGCAATCTAGAGGAAATTTAATAAGCATCAGCTTTTAAAGACGATCTACACATAATTGATACAATTAACTCCATTTCTACTAGAAAATGATATTGAATAGTACGATGTGAAAAAAGTAAATTAAATTTATATTCTGTAATATCATTATATTACAAAAGATTTTTATATATTTTTATAAAAGCCAAGTAAGTGCCTTAAATGTAATAGCAACATCCACCTAGTCTATGTAATTATAGTGACACAGCATTTGATAGTCAGCGCGATGTTTGTTGGTTAAATTCCCATTCGAGGAATTGAAATATTTAATATTTTCATTTCCTCGCTCTGGTAACGAAGCGCAACGTTGTGTTGCGCTACAGATGAGAACGGAGTGACTTTACACTAGGTTGCCAGGTTCCCTTTGCCGACCTCGCTACGTTCGGAGTACATTGTGCAGTGCTATTTAACAAATAGTATACTGCATTACATATATATTAAATTTTAACAGCTGGATACACTAAATGAACACTAAATTTACTATTAATCCATACCTATATTATAAATTCGAAAGTAACTCTGTCTGTCTTTTACGCAATCAAACCGCTAATTTAATTGTGATAAAATACTCATATAGAGATACTTGAGGGTCTCGGGATGAACATAGGATACTTTTTTTTCTCATATTTGTAATATTTTCGATATATACCAATATATTAAAATACTTATTAATTTAACATGCAATTTATTCCGCCATGTTAATCACAACCGTCTTTGCTAAGCAACGATTTGCAAAGTTTGTTGTTAGAAAACGTCACCCAAAATGAGCTTGCTTAACGCATCTCTCTATTGAAAACTGAAAATAATTTCATAAATATATTTAATAAATATTCGTATAGTTCAAGCGGGCGTAGCCGCGTTCGGGTCTACTAGTATAATATAAAATAAATATAGTTTTCATAGAAAATACTAAATCATTTATTTAATTCATATATACTTTAGTTCAGCAGAGATTAACGAAGGAGTACTTAACGTTACATTTCTCTCCGTAGCTCACAATGTAAGGTTGATGCACAGAACACGATAAATTAACTTAAACCTTAGTTGGTAATTTTCACATTTTCGAGCTTACTTCTAGATTAATTAGTCTTGTTAAGGTAGAAATGTGCTTGAATTATAAAACTTATTTGCCTTAGTTATTCGTCGTATGAATGTTCACTTCAGAAACATATAAAATTATAATATTATTTTTTAGAGAAATTCTTTTATGGGTAGAAAGAAACATATAAATATATCAATCAAATCAAATATATCAATTAGAGTAGAATAGAGAGAGAATACGGAGAGTAAATCTAGTGATGACTTTCTGCATGTTATAGAAACATTACATACGGGACCCTATATAATTATTATTTACCCTTATAGTACTCCGAATGACATTCGAACCCACGATCATCCCTTTACTTTATTCCACGAAATTTTATTCTATGTACTAAAATATGATATCCCATCCCGATATCATATTTTAGTACACAGAATAAAAATTCTTAAAATCAGAAAACGTTTTTAATTATAATAAAAAGTTACATATAATATGTACTTACTTAAAGACTTACTGCATCATCAGCCTGTCCTGGTCCACTGCTGTCTTAATTAAAAAACAGCAATTGATAAAAATACAAAACTTAAATTTAAATCAACAAAGAAACTCCACGTTTATTCGACAAATAGGTCGTTTCATATTCGTGCAAATAAAGGCTATGTATGGATACGAGTATATCCTTAAAAGCTGATGTTAATTGAATTGGCTGTAGATTGTTGGCCTTCGAAGCTGTAATTGTGTTAGTCGGGAACATGTCAGCGTGTCCAGTCACTGAGACCATTTTTTTACTTACTACCTGTAGGTCATAAATGGTTATATTTTATACGTAAATCTCTTTGTTCTGAGTTTCGCATATCTTATTTGACGATAGCTGAATTCACTAGCTATTGCCAATTTGATTTTTATTTTTGTTACTTTACCTTTATAAAAATTATCAATTTGATAGACATCTACGAGTATGTAATTATATATTAACATAAATGTTTACTAATATTCTGAGATCATAAAATCTTCATTCTGAGTAGCCTGTATTTAGGTGTAGAGTATCAATGTTCGTACTTGCTATAACATAGTTTCAATTTTCAATTAACTGCAGTAATAAGCTATTGTTTGGTAGATTAGGTATCTATATATGATATACAACGCTACATAACAATAACTAAAAAAGTATAATATTACAAATTTAGTATAATTACTTTAGCTTACGAATATATACTTCAAAATCAAAAATAAATATTCTTAACTTCCATCATCTTTGATTGCAATTCAAATAGTGGCTTGAAATAGAATAAAAAAGCAATATAAAATCCTAGAAAAGACAATATCCATTCCATACAATAACTAAAACGCAACTAAATTTCTCTGCGCCTGTTGAATAGAGAATAGAGCGAACTAATTATAAGTATTACCTCTTATCAGTGAGTCTGCGACGGCCGAGTGGCCGCCGAGTGTAATTCTCTATCCATCCATACCTATATTATAAATTCGAAAGTAACTCTGTCTGTCTGTCTGTCTTTTACGCAATCAGGGCCAATCTGCTAATTTAATAATGATAAAATACTCATATAGAGATACTTGAAGATCTCGGGATGAACATAGGATACTTTTTTTTTTCATATTTGTAATATTTTCGATATACTCGTATACCAATATATTAAAATACTTATTAATTTGACATGCAATTTATTCCGCCACGTTAATAACAATCGTCGTTGCTAAGCAACGATTTGCAAAGTTTGTTGTTAGAAAACGTCACCCAAAATGAGTTTGCTTTACGCATCTCTCTATTGAAAACTGAAAATAATTTCATAAATATATTTAATAAATATTCGTATAGTTCAAGCGGGCGTAGCCGCGTTCGGGTCCACTAGTATTCTTTATCAGATGAAGCGACAAGAGATTCAAGTGAGAATTATTATTGGATAAAGCTCGTCTCTCTTATTGTCTTTTTTTTTCAATGTTCGCCCGAGCGTCATAATTTACATGTTGTGCCCTATATAACGTTCCCTGATGAGGTTTTTTATTATCTGTTTTGAATCAATACATTCTATTATACTGCATTGTATGTTTAAATTAATAATAGGTTTTGTTATTTTTTTTTAATTATTTCAGTATCACTTGCTCCGTATTGTTTTTTATCTTATTATTACATGTATTTATTTAATCAAATATATTATTCCAGCATTCTTTCCTACAGCATTACCTGGATAGGTTTGACAGTAGACAAAATGGAATCATAGCAGACGTGCTGAACTTGAGGTATCCTGTTTTCCTGGTTTCCTTTTCTTTTAACTGGACAAAGCCAGATGTTGCGCTCTATGCTGCTATATGGCCTTTCATAGTTTCCGCAATTTTCACCAAATATCATAATGGCGACTGTAAATTAATAATTGGAAATAATATTTTTTTTATCAAAACAAGTGAAAATCAATTATAATATGCGCGCTTATGAAATTATAGCTTGCGGTTTGTTTATTTCGTGTAAACAAATAAACTCTTTAAATTTATAATTTTAAATTATATAATTTAAAATTTTACATTTTAATATATTACGTGTTTTCCAGCCAAAGAAAACGGAGCGCCAAATTATGGTCTCTGCGTACCTCTTCCCCCTGGTACACTGGTTCATCAACCTCTTCATACATGCCATCCGGTCCTCATGCTTTTAACGTGACTTTCCTCCAGTATGTTTTCAAAACTCAACCGAGACGTCCCACCCCTCATAAATTGATTTTTAATTACTTAAAAAATATTTAATTCTGAACAATATGAAAATACTTTTATGTTCTAGACGCATATGGCAGCGACATATTAGTTAAAGAATTTCACCTACAAAATAAGATATAACAAAGTTGTACTAACACCGTAAATTATACGTTATATAATAAAACTAAAAGTGTATTGCGTTTTAAAAGGAAACTATCGTTGCTACGATCAAGAGTTACGAGAATTTGTAACTCTACGAAAACTTTAGTATTCGTAATTGAATTTTAATCAAATTAATATTGCTGTATCAAGTTCAAAATTGTAAATTTATATAAAATTCGTGTTTAATTGTATATTTAATTAATTATATATTTTTTAAATCGCTAGGTTTTCATTCTTTTATATTTAGAAATATGTAGTTAGAAATTTGTACAGTAGTTTTATGTTATTTCAAAATGTATAACCAAATATTTTGAACCCTGTCATAGTAAATAGAAAATATACTAACTGAAAAGAAACTAGGACAAAGTTAGCACAGAACATCATAACTGGCTTTGTGAAATGGTTAAAGAGAAAATGCGAAACAAAAAAATCCGTTCCTAGTAGAGTAAAATATGTCAAAGGCAGCTATTTTTTATTGGTGTCTAAAATGTACTTTAAAGTGACACTTGCAGACAAGTTAAAAACTATTGTAAGTTAGAAGTATAGAAAATAAGCTAGAAACTGATAGGATGATAACACATATCTAAAGTAACATGTTGCTAAAAAAATCAGTGAATGATGAAAATAATTTTAAATAAAATATATAAATACATAACTAATTTTTCTATTAAATAATTACTTTTGTTCGCGCACATCACTACGCGGCGAACCTACGCAAGTCTATCAATATGCGGCTAGTCACATCACTATTTCTATGTATTTTTTTCATTTAATACATGTACATACAAAAAAATTATTGGGGTTTAAATTTTCGCCTTAACCTACTTAACAATACCTATCAAGTACATGAATATGTTCTCTATATAAGTATATATTTTTTTAAAGATAGCAGTGCCTCATAAAAAAAAAACTAGAAAAATTAAATATACATTTAACATTATATTATATAAAAATAATTAGAAGAATGAAACAAAATCCAGTTCATAGAAACATAAGAATTATTAATCGAACGCTTACAATTCCCGCGGCGCAGCTGGTCGCAGTTAAACCTTGGCTTTATGTTCCGGTGCTTCCATCGGAGACTTAATTATTATGTTACCTTCGAATTAGTTGCGCTTTAAGCCATCCCGTAGAGAAGATTTACCGAACTGGTAAAATATTTACACTATTAGAACTTGCTGGCTTACAGGTTTGAGGCAAAATACGAGAACTAAATGTCAATAATAAATGTACCTTTATTATAATTTGTATAATTATAAGAATTATACTAAAACGATATGAACAATTTTTATGAAATTAAATAATGCGACGTTAGGAGGTAGGTCTTAATACTATCTACTCCTTCTGCCTACTCTGCTACAGCAGAATATAGCGTAAAGGTGAAGAAGAAAGAAAACTCTCTATTAAACGAATAAATCTGAAAACTTTACATTTGCCGTAAGAAAAGTGAATTAATTAAAATTACGTAATAAACATTATATTCTATTCTTTGCTTCAGAATTCTGCTATCAATTGATATTAGCACTAATTTAAAATTAGGTTTATTACCTTTAAATTGATTCTACATAGATGAATGCAAGGATATTTCTAAGCTGTAGGTACATAAACTTTTTTCATATATTAGGCATATGCAGGAACTACTATTTTTTTTAATTGTAATAAGCCGGAAGCTCTAGGTAACATCTAAAGAAAAAAAATATTAAAAGAACTATATAAGATGACAAAAAGTACGGACCATAGATCTGTAGTGTAAGTAAGAATTAAAATTTAAAAAAAACTGTAAGCTGAAAACATATATTTAATCTGTACGAAAGTTTATTACTAAAAATATATATTTAATCTGTGCGAATGTATTAGAAACTGCAATTGTAGGTAGCTCCACATACTCGTATCCTGTTTAACCAGTTTAATTTACCTCAACTGAATTCAATCTCGCGCTTAATTGTGCTTCACCCACAATTCACTATCGAATGCATAATGTACTAAAACAAAGTTCATTCTAAATGTTCATTTATTTGTATTTCTAATTGTTTTAAGTGAAGCTACAATTTGTTTAATATAGCTTTAAACACAGAATTTTACAATCATCTTGACGAGTATTGGTGCATAAAGTTGCCCTTATTAAGGAAAATTCAGGAAATTTATTGGTTTAAAAAGTTATTACTTTTAATAAATTAGTCCTCAGAACCTAGTGTACACTTTCCATCATCAATTAAATTGGAGGACTTTTCACTCGAATTCGCAACATTGCTCGTTTAGATACTGATAGCTTCGCTTTTTACTATTTATATAATAAAATTAATATAAAATAATTAATTATTTCTTAGTCTTATTGTTATTTTACAAATAAATACAAATATAACACTTTAAATTTTATAGAAATAATATAAAAGTAGGTAGTAGGTAGGGGAGCCTAGTGCTGAGACACCTCACTCCCCACTTTCCGCTGAATTCTGGAGGGATAATTAAAGTACCTGTAAATAATAATAAATCAAAACACATTTAAAAATCGTAAAAAAATCCACATTCCACGAGACCACATAGTACTTAAATAATTTAAAAATAGTTTAAAAAGCTTAATTAGTAAAAGGAAAATGGATGTGAAAAATTAATGTTACATAATGAGGTCGTAGCGGCCGACTGTCGAGTTCGGGTAGAGAGACCGATTAGTGGTCTACTGCCGTATTAGCAATTATACTGAAATGATACACGTGCGCCCTGTATTCGTACCTGGATAAATTTTCTCCAGCTTTGTTTCTCTATGTTAGACTTGGCTGCTTGCCATTAGAAATATAATCTAATTTCTTATGTAATGAAAAAGTTAATACTGTTTAAATACTGTAGTCATTTTTCATTACAAGTTGCAAGGTTTTCTGGTGGTTAATATAGAATTAATATTGTAATAAAAATAAATATCTATGGGATGTCCCCATCTCTAATATAAGTTGATAAATCCTTTGATATATTTTTAAAATAATCGTAAATAAGTGTCTTAAGAATTCTGTCTCAAAATGTAGTTGTTTTGCGAATTCCCATAGTCATATTGAAATATACATATAAAATGATAGAAACCCCTATCCTAAATAATAGTTTTGCGAATGCCTCGAAAAATTAGGCGGAAAGTGGGCAACGAAGTACCTTAACACCAGATTCCCTCTGCCTAATGTAGGCTGGATGCGGGATACAGCGTGCAACTGATCTAATTTTAAGTTTCACATCTTATTATATCTGTAAAATAAAAAAAACTCTTTATTTAGTTATTTACAATATCTATGATAATCGATTAATTTTTAATTAATTTATATTTTATATTTTTTAAGCAAAAATCTCGGTAGTTCATTTCTATATCCAAGAATACTTACAGCATCGACTTACGTAACGGACTGTAAAGCCATTTTCCACGACCAACTTCTCAGGTACTGTCTATTTAATTTTATATATATCATTAGATACCTTTTTTTATATAGCTACATATTATCATAGGTTTTTCTTCATGTGCTAGTTGTAGGTTCGAAACTCATTGGTATTTGTATTTATATTTGTAATCAAAAATATCTTCTACTAGCATTAAATCTGGTTTATAACATTTTAGGGGAAAAGCTTGAAACAAAAGCTTGAAAAAAAAAGCTTGGTAGGTACTTTCTACCGCAAATACTAGAAGGTGAGAAATTATAAACTAGTTTGTTAAGTAAAATTATTTAATAAAACGTATTTTTTTTAATATACAAGAGCCTTTACAATACATCTAATAAACAATTTTAATAAAAAACGAAAAATTCATCACTTTCATACACATATTTTATATTCAGCACAAACTATTTTATAAAGTATGAAAATATTGAACATAAATTTCAAACTATCAAGAAATTGATATACCACAATAAGGCTAGTATTTAAATAAAATGTTACCAACAAAATACCTGTGTAAGAATATTGTCAAGGAAAAACTTGGTTTAAATTTTATTGAAAACAGCACGTCCCCGCGGGTTCCGTTGACTTCCAACGGAATAATGCACGTTAGCGTATAGTGGCGGCATCACATGGCTCCGCATTGAGGAAATAAGATGTCACTCATCGTTTACCAGCGATGCCTGGCGGATGCTCCGTACTTCCTCTCATACCGAATCTACTAGTTTTATAATGCTACTATTTATAATGTATATTATTATCGTCGTTTTTTAACCTAGTTTTTTTTCAGCTTCACGCTTTATCCCGCGTATAGCAGGGTAGACCGAGAGATTCTAGTGTTGATTTCTCTGTTCCCCATTTTTCGCCAAATTTTCCAGGCGCTGCGTGTACCCTACGCCGCTAGCGGTAATCGAACCTACAACCGACGGACAAATGGATTAAACTCACGAAAAAAATAAATGGAATAAATTGAAGGTATTGAGATGACATTTCGTCGATATTTTGCAAATAAATTAAACAATAGTAACATATTGGTACAATTAGGAAAATATCTAGCTTGACAAGGTATTCATTTGTATTTTATTCCCAATCGGAGAAATATTCAGAGACAATAGGTTCTCAATGCTAATAAGTGAATAGCAGAATGGGAATGTTTCCGTTCACTCAAATGAAGCTACAAAAGTAAGCATAATTTGAAAATACCAGTGCAATATCTTCTCAACAACATTTGCAAGTTTTGATATATTGTTTGGTGGAAAACGAGCAGTGCTCAAAAATAAAGATCCTTGAGAGAAAGACCGATGTTTGATTTTATGTATGGAAAATAATAACAATACTAGCCATGTTTACGATGATTTAAGCTTTCAAAGTTTAATATTGAAACAATATTACAAAGCAATATCATAGGTACTACAAAGTTATATGTATATTGTTTGTTTGGTTTGACAGAAATCAATTTCCATTTAGTTTATCCATTAATATACAAATATCTACAGCCGTATCCCACATGTTGTAGGATAGGCAGTACGAACATAGTGTTTAAACACTCCGCTCCAGATTCTCCGCCGAATTTTCGAAGCAAATAATAATTTCTTTCCCCGAGTGGGAATCGGGAATCGAACCCACAAACGTCGCGCTTATTGTGCCACTGCACTACGACTGCCTCTAAAAAAACGTGTTGTTTGCGTTGCGTGTTGAGTGGCATAACTCAACTAAAACTAAAATATTATATATTTCATTTCCTTGAATGAGAATCGATCCCATAGCCAGCACACTTGTGCCCATGCGCACAAGTCCGCAGGGACACAGCCCTTACAATCACAGACTTATGCCCATACGCCACGATAAGCCTCAATAATATCCATAAATAAAAAAAATATATGTAAAAAGTAAAGTATGCACACAAACAAACGATATTAGTACACATACAATCCAAAAAAAATAATATATCAAAAGTGAAACCATAAAAGGGACAAAGATCAGAAACAATGTTTTAAACGGAAACGCTCGGGGACTCGTGCCCTTGCCCATACCTACTAAATTCCCCCATATTAAATCCAACAAATTCACAGGATAACTTAATGGACATGTCATGACCAGCTACGGACACAAAAGGACAAGGAGATTGTAGAAAATTTGCCCGCACCGATAATGTCAGTTCGCAAATACTATACGTGTAGCGAGACCGCAGCCGGTCTACGGCTGGCGGATGCAGATGTTACAGAAAACCTAACAAACGACATTTATCACAAAGACTATGAGGATAACTGATCATATGAGTATACTCACTATTCTCTTATCAATTTTTTTTTATCGTATGTTTTGTTTTTTTTTAAGTTTCACGCTGTATCCCGCATATACTCGTAGCTTGGAAACCTAGTGTTCGGATACTCCGCGGAATTCTGGCGGCATTGCATATTCAGTGGTGGTATTCAACGCCGCGCTTCGACAACAGAGGGAAGAAATGAAAATATTAAATTTTTCATTTCTACTAGTGGGAATTAAGCTCACAACGTGTCGCACGACGGTCCCAGTTAATACATTACGCCTCTAACTAAAAAGTTACGTAGCGGAGAGTTAGCGAAAATTATTTACAAAAAAAGTGTAAATACAACAAAATTAATAGAATTTAAATATATATGAATAATATTTTCAGTTTCAAACTAAAGTATATAATACGATAAAGTATATTGCTTGAGAAGACACCTAATGTTTGTGGAGAACGCCTTCACAGTCCGTTGAGTAAACTGTTTTAAGTATTCATAAAGATAAAGGTTCTCTCAACTATCGGAGTTATAAACTTTAGTTTCCGGATGTACGGATTGTAAAAGGGCTTTCTAAGAATATAAAATGGCTTTTTATAGAAATTTATAATGTGTCGTTTGAAAAAGAATTAGCATATAATGTAAAAAACAGAAATCTAAAATTTAAATAATTTGATAATTATGTATTAAAATCAAAAAATATATATTTATTAATATAATATAGTTGTTTCAATATGGTAACACAATTGTGAGATTGAAGTCCGCCCCTCAACACGTCATGTGTGAAATGAAAGTGGCCGAAAAAAGGGGTGATGATTATAACATTGATGGTGATGATATAACTTGTTATTGATGGAGAAATAATTAAAGAAATAAACTAAATAACGTTATAATTACAATGATATAACTTAAAATACTAAGAGGCATAAGTGGAATAAAATATTAAATATTTTTATTTTCTCACCCTGATAACGAGGTTAAGCATGGCGCTGAGTTCCGCCACTCAACACTCAACGCACTAGGTATTTGACCGAAAGTGTTTTACTGAGGAATGGAGTGTCTTAACACTAGGTTCCAAATTTTCCTCTGCCGATCCTAAAGAAACCCTAAAAAATGAAGCTAAAAACCATCACTTTTTATTTATTATTTACATCATATATGTTAATATTTAAATTAAAGCTTTCACGTGCCTGGACCGTCGTCTAATGAGTTTCATTGCATAAAACACACGGCACCACACTCTACTCTACTCTCAAAGCCATCTAAAAACGAAGCCACAGCAGACTCATCTGTAGTCGCGGCCTCTTAATAATTCATGAACCTGCTCTGCCCTCATCAACCCGCTTAATACCGCGTTACATGCTCTTTACCTCTGAACTCGGGGCTGAGGAGTTACCGATTGTGATACTTAGCTACTTAACTTTGAGGTAAATAC
>JAEBDU010000008.1:735321-846359 GCA_016802625.1 Heliconius numata
GGAGTTACCGATTGTGATACTTAGCTACTTAACTTTGAGGTAAATACTTATTTTATATATCAATTAATTTCTTTTAACATTAAGTATTAAAAAAATAATGACTCATCCCCTCGAGTGGGAATCAAACTCACAACCGACGCGTATATAGTCTAGAACGTGTTATTTAAAAAGCACTATGCTATATAATATATACGGCAATATATTTTAGAGCTTAAACAGATAGCACCAAGTTGTCATCGTATTACAGCTCTAAAGCCAACAGCTTTCTATGTCAGAAAGGTCAACTTCTAGATGACAGGGTATTAGTTCAAATCGTAGTTTCTCAAAGTGAATTTCTCCAATGAGAATAGTAAAAATATTATTTATTTTAATCTGACTGATATATTATATATATTGTTGGCTGTAGATTTTTATATATTATACTGTACAAGAAGAGAAGGAGAGAGTGAAAAATGCAAGTACTTTTCAGTAGGTATTTAATAACTTTGTAATTATATTTTTTATTTAAACTAATTTTATAAATATTTTAAAAAAGTAAGTCATTATTAAAATTTGGCAACAAAAAAAATATGGCAGGAACACAAAGGTTATAAAGGTTTTTATATAATTGAATACGTGTTGAGTTCTGCCACTCAACACGCAACGCCTCCATAATTCGGCGGAAAGTGGAGAACGGAGTGTCTTAACACTAGCTTCCCTCTGCCCTGCTGTGTGCGGGAAACAGCGTGAAGCTGATTTTTATTAATCATTATTAATTGTACATTCTGTGCAGTTCCCATATTAATAACACTCACACAATAGAAACATGGTTCCGCAGAAACAAAATTAATCTTATTTTAACAGCATTTCATGTGCCATTACCAAACTAAACCACACAAACTTTCTAAATTAACAGCGGTAGCAAATAAATTAATTACCCATAAAATTATGTTAGTTGTATAAATGTTATTTTGGACTACACTCTAGTAACTTTTAACGTGAATTAAAATAAACAAGCACAATATTATTTTAAAAGCTATATTAAAATAAACATATTTTAAATTAATTAAAATATGAACGGTGCTTATAAAATAATTTATATTTGCATATCACATTTTGATTATTTAATTTGTCATTTATATAGATGAAACTGGCGCATCATGATCTTTAAAACCAAATCGATAGAGTACGATAGTAACAAGAATTTATATATGTGGTACAAACGTGTGGCTAAGCACGACGGTTGTTAGTTCGATTCCCACTCTTGGGAATTAATTATTATTTGTTAAAATTTTCATTTCCTAGCTCTGGTAATAAGTCAAAGCGCGGCGTTGAGTTCCGCTACTCAACACGCAACGCCTTCAATATTGGGCGGAATGCAGTGAAAGAAATGTCTTAACCTTAGGTTCCCTTTGACTATCCTGCTATAAGCGAAATTCAGCGTGAAGATAAAAAAAAACTAACTAAAGTGATATAAAAATAATTTAACATTTTTAATCTTATAAATTAAATGTCTCTCTTTTGAAATCGTTTGGAAAGCAAATAAGATTCACGAATGTATATATTTTAAAATCAAACAATTTAAAAGGTTTTAATCAATATTCATCTACAATTTATCAGCTTTACAATTTAAAAGCTTTTTTCGCTAATTGTATTATATAGGTTATAGACAGCTTTTCACTACTGAAACCTAGAAACATAGTTGTTAAGCTTTTTTTGTGAAAATATATAGATATTTCATAGAAAAAATTATGACAAACTTATAATTATAGTTTATTTAATATAAAATTAGTGCATATACGCGCAAACTTAAATTTGTCAACTTTCTATGAGTTGTAGGTACTTCCCGTTGACATACAAACCTGAAATTGGTATGAAATCCTCGGTTAGGAAATCTGACTTGCGCTTGACCTGCTTGAATTTTATAATGCCAGTTCTATATTTACAGCTGTTGATGGAAGATATGGTTGACATTCTATATGACTATTTGATATGCTTTACCTTTCAAAACAATTACTCTGTCACAAAATAACAGACGCTGAAATATGTTAATATTATTTGTTATAGAATTTCCAATATCCATTATATTTTAAATATAATGTTGCTGAATTTTACCTTCTGCTAAGTGTAACGTTTATAGCTTTAACATAGTGACCCACATCAAAACATTCTATGAATAGATATAATTATTATATTCTATATATTCATATAATAAATATTTATAGAGAATAGACAAGGTAAACGAGCGTAAGGCTCACCTGGAGGCATTGCCTGTTGAGTGGCAGAACTTAACGCCGCGCTTTGCCTCGACACCAGAGCGAATAAAATGGTATTTCCATTTTAAACGTATATAAATATTTCACTTCCTCGAGTAGGGATCGAACCCACAACCATCGAGTTACAGTTACACCCTTGTGCCGCTGCGCCACGACGGCCTCTCTTAGATATAATATCTACTACAAATTCGATTAATATAATCTATTACAATGAAATTAGTAAATATTAAGCGCTTAACGAATGTCAATAACTATTTTCAATATTCTTTCAGTGGTTAGGAAATAAATATCCTAAGCTTAAAAACATAATTAATATAATTAAACAAAACTCAAATATGCATATACTATCGTAATTAACAAAGTAAAATCTTCGCTAAAGCTAGCGAGAGATACTCGTACGTTTAACTATCACAAACAATATTAGTACAAAGGTGATATTTCAAAGCATTACTAGTCTACATGTTAAGCTGGGCGGAGAACACGTTTCACTAGGCACATCGGTTCAATCGGTCACAGTGTATAACACATTATATTTTATTTACGACACTTTGAAGTGGGGCAGCCCCCTGAAAGGGTTAATTAAGTGAAAGATTCACGCGATCGGTGAACCGAAAGATCGTGTTAAACAAATTAGAATGAACTCTACATATAGCTCGACGAATATAACTCTTAGAAATAAACGGATGCTTTTCAGTGTCAATATATTGTGTTAAATTTTTAATAGGGTTTTCTGTTTACTCGTATATTATTTTGTAGTTACAGGTGCTGCGTCCCATTGAATGAGATAATAGTGGGTTCAAATTCCACTGAATTTTCTTTTCATTTTTTTTAACAACGCGGTTTAATACGTATAGGTGTTTGGCATGCACAGGCCACCACCTGGTGTCTTAATTCATAGAATATTGACTTTTTTTCCTTTTTTCAGCTTCACGCTGTATTTTCCGACATTAACAACATTGGAATATAAATTAACAAAGTATTTTTTTCTCCCTCTCTTAGCTTCATGCTATGTCCAGCAAATAGCAGGGGTGACAGAGGGAACCTAGTGTTAAAAATTCCGTTCCCCAATTTCTGCCAAATCTTCGACCCATTGCGCGTTGAATGACGGAACCACGCGCTTTTTTAATAAAAACTAAATTAAATGTAATTAAATAATTCATGCTCCGAGTGAGAAACGACCCTGCGACCATTGCGTAAAGTCACACCCTTGTGCCCCTGCACCACAATGACCTCAATAAACAGAAACAATCAAGTTATAAAACATAAAAATAAACTATTAATATTATATACATTTACGTACATTAAAGAGAGAGTATTAAAGTAATAAATTTCCCTTAAACGTATGATAGAAAGTTTCCTTACCTGAGTTTAACTTTCCAAATGTCCTATAAGCTGGCAAGTTTAGCTTACAAAGCTTTTGTTACTGTTGGCCCACATCCAATAAACAGACTGTTCAATATTCTATTAAAATGTCATGTTAAAATTGCATTTCTTTACAAATTATTACAAAAATTATATAATCCTACTAATATTATAAATGTGATAGTAAAGATGGATGTTTGTTCCACTTTTACGCAAGAACAACTGATGTTGTCAAAGTTTATAGTAATATAGATTATAATATCATAATTATATTCATTGTAGTTTTTATATAAAAAAAGAATATAAGACACACAAAGAGAAGAATTAGTGTTAGAGTGAATGAACACATCTCTAATATCAACAATGAACATGTATCGAAGTCTGTATGAGCATACAGCGGATAAACTCAACCATTACATCTGGAACAGCGAAGAAGACGGCTGTCGTCTTGTCTTCGGCCAAGATACGGTTTCCAAAGATGTACTAAATAATTGTAAATATAAGCTATTAGTCCTTTTCGATTAAGAGTTTCATTTAAAAGTTTAAAACATTTAAAATTCCATATGTGAACGTGATTTTAAAATTAAATTATAATTTGGTGAAATATATGATTAATGCCAGCGAAAATATAAACACATCAAATTGGACAGAATATTAAAAACAAAATTACAAATTTACAATATTAATTATTAAATGAAAGTTAAACTCGCATGCAAAATAATTATTATTAAATAAATCTTTTTAATTTCAGTATCAGTATCGTTTTATACCGCAGATCAATGTAGACCACAATTTGTAAAGTTCTTAAATTTCATTTTAATATTATTTTTACATAATATTACATATATATAAATGGGGGGGAGGGGTAAATTGGGTGTATTTTTAGTTAAGAATATTCACACCTAAATTAATTAAATTATTTACATTTCCCCACTCTCATGATACAAGGTGTAATACGAATTCTTATAAATCTTAATTTTGAAATTTTAATTTTAATTTATCGTTTTCCCTATATATATAATCATTTGAAATTATTTTTATTCAGATATATAAATATAATGCATATATATAATTTGTGCACCTTAGGTGATATCCTCAGCTTACATCATTAATTAACTAATTAAACATGAACATATTTAGACCACCGTATGTGAACAAACAAGTAGCATATTAGATTAAAGTAATTAATTATTATATACATAACGTATTATATTAAGGCACCAGTAGAATTGAAACCTAATTTCTGATAATAATAGTCAGAATTATGTTTTTAAACCCTCCACCTACTCTGCTATGTGTGGGATAGAGCATGAAGCTGAAGAAAATTAACAGAAACACTTAAGCGACACATCAGACAAAATTATTAAAGAAGAAGAAGAAAAAGAAATAGAAGAATTTATATATTTCTTATCTTTTAATTTTGTTAATTAAATTACAAAAAATGCTTTATTTTTCTAGGCCCTTCTTTTATAGACACACACAAATGCATAGCTTAGCTTAAAAATTGCGAACTGCACATGCAACTTGAAAAGCTTATCTAATTCTTTTAATAGAGGCATCAAATAAATTTTATTAGCTTATCTTAGTTGCAAACGTTTTTATGACTTTATACTTTTTATAGTTTTAACGAACGTATAATACATTTGTTTTGATTCACTCATTTCAACATTTTATTATCTTTCTTATCATTAGCTTAGACATAATGTAACTTAGTACAATAATTAGTATAAAATCATTACAAATTTTGGAAAACCTCGCTTCAGAGGACATTTTTGACAAACGTTGCATATTTTGTACGGATTTGATATTTTTTTAAAACTTGTACTTTGTTGATGAAAAATATTAAACTTAAATAATTCTTAATTATACGAAAAATATAGGTTTTTCTCTCTATGTAATTTATACAAAATGATATCCAAATACAAAGGTAAAATGTTAAAACTTACTATAAGCGCTATAGTTCCTAATCCTAAGCAATGACCGTGGCTTGGATCGTACTGCTAAAGATGAAAACGTTTAAAATCGAATCAAGGGAAACACATTAAGCCTCAGGACAACGATATGGAAGAACTAAAATATAGTTATACAGCTTAGACAGGTAACCTAGAACTAAGTATATTATAAAAAATAAGTATATGCTTTAGCAAATATACATTTTATATATTATATAATTTTAATGTTTGCCATTTGTTCCTTATTTGTGTAGTGTTTTTTTTATTTTTTTATTTTAGATAGGCAAGCATTTGTCCGCTATCTCACCTGGTGATAAGTGACGATGCGAACGAAGGTGGAGCATGCTTGCCTAGATAGTGCCTATTCACTCGTTCTTTAAAGAGGGCCAGGTTATACATGTCGGGGAACAGTTCAGCAGGCAGGGAGTTGCACTCCTTTGCTGTTTGCATTAAGAAAGTGTTTATGAAGATGAATAAAAAGTCTACTTACCGTTGACACTAATGTGAGTTGATATGTTGATATGAGTTGATTCAACACCACTTTAAAGTACATACAGTTTGAACACAAATAGTAAATCACTACACTGCTTATACAAAAGTCAACCACAAACATTATATATTACAATAATATTAAGAAAATTACAATAATATTAAGAAATAAATGAGAAAACAATGGCACGTATAGGAACCACATCGAGTGGCAAGCATCGACTGTTAGTTAGAAAATAAGCCGTCGACAAGAGGGTAGGAGTAAATTTTACAACTCCTTACAGTTGCAGTCGACGGTAGCGGGCGCTTTCATATAAATATACTAAATATGAATACTTACTATAAAATATATAAATTCTATTAAATGTATATATGATTTTACAAATGTATATAAATGATAATTAAATAAATTACAATATTTGAAATAAATAAAATAATAAACTAAAAATATTAATAATAGTTCCCTACATTTGAAATGGGTCATGTTGCTCTCATACAATTACGTTCACGAGTTTTATGTTCAATACACAGCAGTAAAATGATCAAGAAATCGGAATTAAATCAGATTGACTATATCTAGCACACAGCAGGGTAAGCAGAGAGCCTAATGTTAAGACACTCCGTTTTTTAATTTCCGCCGAAATGCCTGGAGGCATTGCGTGTAGAGTAGCGAAATTCCAAGATAAGAGCGGAGAAATAAAATCTAAATAAATAAATATTTTATTTCTTCGAGTGGGGATCGAACGCACTATCATGCCACGAATAATATATAGCCTTAGTACTATGATACAGTAAGATATATTAATCATTATTTTCCCCCTTTACTTGTATACTTTTTCGACTATATATCCATACCTATATTATAAATTCGAAAGTAACTCTGTCTGTCTGTCTGTCTGTCTGTCTGTCTGTCTGTCTGTCTTTTACGCAATCAGGGCCAAACCGCTAATTTAATTGTGATAAAATACTCATATAGAGATACTTGACGGTCCCGGGATGAACATAGGATACTTTTTTTTTCTCATATTTGTAATATTTTCGATATATACCAATATATTAAAATAATTAATTTGACAAGCAATTTATTCCGCCATGTTAAAATAACAATCGTCGCTACGCGTTGCTAAGCAACGGCTTGCAAAGTTTGTTGTTTTAAGAAAACGTCACCCAAAGTGAGTTTGCTTAATGCATACATGGCGCGCGCTGATATAGATTTATATACATTAACAAAAATTAGATGATTTCTATAATTTGATATTCATCCTTATGAAAATAAATATAAGAGTCACTTTTGGCATTTCATCTAGATGGAAATTATAGTTTACTGTATAACATTCTAATAAATAATTAAGGAGATGTCACTGATTCCAAATGACCTAGCCTACGAGTGGTATAGTATGACCGACGCGAACGGGCAGATGACTTTGATGATTTTGTAAATTTTTATATATTTTCGAATTACTATTATGTTTTATGTAATTATTTGCTGCTTATAATTAATTTATTTCAGTTCGGTTATCTATACCGATGTTATACACTTAAAATATCGTAATTTTAATCATTTGGGATTTTATTTAATATTGTTCGCAAAAATTATTAATTATTTAATATAGAAAAATGTTTAGTACGCGCGCACGGCAAACTTTAGGTACTTTTTCTAATATTAAGAATTTCCTTTAGTTACTTTTACTTCTTTTGTTTGTTCATTTCGGTTACTCAGATATTTTTTCTAATAATAAATCTCCACTTATTATTATTTTTTAACTTATTTTAATTATTTAGGCTTATATTTTCGCGGGCGTAGCCGCGTCCGGGCCCACTAGTATATACATATATGTTATAAACAAATCACTGAAAGATTACAGATAGAGTCGCAATTCTTTGTCGACGAGAGCGTGAAGCGACGCAGCCGTCGATTTGTCGGCAGGCTTTATTTCCGTCTGTCGCGTGGAAATATGATAGCGGCTATATTTTATTTTCAATATTCCAGTAATCGAAATAGAAACACGGATCTCTGGTTTGCCCAACGAGAACATGGATTGTGAACCAGAGGTTTTTAACGCGCTGCAGGTTGTTGTAACCTTTTTTTTTTTGGTTGCCGTTGCGGACAATCATTTGGTTGAAAAATAATATGCCTATATACCTGGCAGTTTGTATTTTAGTAAGCTTTGTTGAAATATTTAACTGAATTTGCTGAAATATTTAGCTGAATTTCCTCTATTTGTTGAAATATTTAAGTTTCAGTATTTGTTTAAACGATAATAATCTATAATGTGTATTTGCTATGCTTTTATAACAAAATTCATTCAATTATTATAATTTTTAACTTCGAAAGTATCTGTTATTTGAAATTTATCTCTAACATAAAGGGATATTATTGCAATTGCTACAAAATACATAAGATACAGTGACGTTTATAAAAGATTATTTCTTAAGAGATTTAAGTTTTTTTATAAGGGAGCTAAGCTTAAGAATTAAAAAAAATATTAAAAACACGAAACATTAATGTACTTCATTAATATTATTATCATCGATTGATATATATTAACAACGATGAGTTATGGAGCTTTTAGACCAGAGCGAAGAAATGAAAATATTGATAAATAATAATTCATTCCCCCGAATGGGAATCGAACCAACAACCATCGTGTTAGACTCCAATAATAGATTGTTATTTATTCATATTTACAATTCCTTACTCTAGTAAGAAGTAAGAATTCAAAGCATGCCGTTGAGTTCTGCCTTATCCTGCGGAAAACGGGGAACGGAGTGTTCTACCACTAGGTTCCTCCACCTACCCTGCTACATGCAAAACATAAAAAAGTACGTCATGCATTTACTTTTTGTGTAATACTAATATAACTACCTAATAAATACATTCGGACATTTCATATGATAATTTAAAACGACTGACATATTTATGAGCTTAATAGCTCCGATAAGTGAAATCCGATTCCACATTTAATCATGCAAACACCCTTGCGCCTACAATTATAACGTCAATAGTCGAGGTGACAATGAAGAAGTGGTTGTTAACGAACCAACATGGCCCGTCGAGTTTATTATCCGGACAAAGCCGAGTGTTTTCCGCGTTAAATTGAGTGTAGAGAGGCAATCCGAACTGGACGTGTGTTCCCGACACCGGTAGACAGATCGAGTTTTTTAATTTTTGGTCCTGCGTTCACACACACAGGTATGCACTATGCGGACTCATACCAATACATGGAGTATTGGTTTGTTTTGCTCTAGTTTTTTTCACATTGTGCCCGCTGCCAAGTCCACTTTTCAATTAGATACGTTCGATGTAACATCATATAAAGGTAAAGCTGGAATTCGCTCTCGCAATTTAGATGTCTATTTGCATCGTATAGATTGTAGATTTCAATTAATAATGTTTTTTACTATTTATAGCGTTTGTTTTTCGCTTATTAAAAATGATTTTGTATAGCTTTTTACCTTTTTCGATAAACATTAAAGTATACTTTTATGTTAATTCTTAGATATGAATTATATAAATGATATATTTATAAAACATAGTCATTTTGACTTAGATATCTATTTTCTACAGAAAAACATTGAGTGCCCACAGATTGTTAACAAAATTATCAGATTTGACCATATTCTATACAATGTCACTATCCCAACAACTAAGGTCATGGCCGCCGTCTTTCAAGAATATTAAATGTTTTCGGCTTTACCTTGGCGAATGCACATAATATTCATCTGACGTAATGTGTCAATAAAATATACGAAGACATGCACATTAATGTTCTTTAAATATCAAGTTTATTTATCTGTAAACAATACTTTTTTTAAACAATTTGTTAATATATATTAAAAATATATATGCTATTTAAACGTACGTAAGCTACCTAACTGCTGGTGACATAAAAACAGAGAGAGAATTATCACCGGCTATCCCGTGATGGCATCAAGTCAGTGCTTTATCTAATGTATAAATCTACATACCGTGAGTTACTTTCGACGCCGCCTTGATTGTTGTACCTGCTCTCCCGTATTAGTATAAACGAGGGGGGAAAGTATAGCCAAAACCGTCGATTTATATATGTATTTATGATCGCTATACATTTTTGTCTGTATATAAATAAGTATATATTATACATAATTATTATATTTATTTACTGGAAATGATATAATAAATAACATTTAATTAAAATAAATAATAATAAGCAATAAGTCCATTCATTTAAAAAAATGTTTTACCACCTTTTAAAATATGACAAGGTTTCAATTATCACGTAATTTCTATCCATTTTTAGTGAATTACCAAAATAGTGCACCACAAAATGTCAATGACATCAATATACAAAGTACGCCCATTCATCTTAGAACCCATACAATTTTGAAATTACTCTATCAAGGTAAAACCACAAATTATGGTGTTGTAAAGAATAGACAATATTATTTTTTATGTTAAAACTATTTATTTAGTCTTTTTTATGAATAGTAAAGATGATCGCACTCCAGATAAAATCTGATAAAAATCTTACTTACATTTATACACTATGTTTTAAAAACAAATTTCATATCTTTGGTAAACTGTTTAAAATACTTAACACTGGTTTATTAATTAAAGAATTCACTCTGGACCCATAAACAAATTCAAGATGTGAAAATTTAAGAGATTCATTGAAAGATACTAAATTTTGCACTGTTTTAAGTTCACTTAATAATATTTGGACATCTTTATTATTACTAAACCAATCAACTTCGCTGGTAAATAAAGTCATCGGCACCTCAACTTTTGATACATCATATTCCGGGGGCGAAGAAGATGAGTACAGTTCTAGATTTTTTCTTTTCCCATAATCGAACCGTTGAAACTTTTGTGTTGAATATCCTTGAACGAAATGAAAGAATACTTTAGCAGATGTGCCGCCTGGCAAATGAGCCGTTAATATTGGCAATTTCTCTGGTACCAGATTAGTAAGGGGTATCAATCCAAAATCTTTATAATATTCCAATTCACAAATAATCCTGAACGGAGACGTCACATCACACACTGTATTGTGAAATTTGTTAAAACTTTCGTTAAATGGAAAAACTTCGTACAATCGATTACTCTCAGCCCATGACATTACGCGGTCTAAATTCTCCGACCAAAAACGTATAAACGGATATTTTAAATATCGTAACCCAGCTACTGGAGCTAGCAAAATGGCATGCTGAATTTTATTATTATATTCGGGACGCATACTGCACATCACGAACATCGCTGTGGTACCTTGTGAAAATCCAATATATGTTAGTTTTGAGAGATTTCTGATGGATAGTATATAATCTATACTCGCAGGCAAATCTTGTAATCCTATTTCTTCGTAACTAAAATTCCAATATATTTTTGAAGGTAGATTATTGGTGTGTTTGCTATATCTATTTCCTCTTGCATTGAAAAGCCAGACGTCATAGCCAGCATCTGCCAATTGGTAAGCCAAAGAATATTTCGGTCCTAGCACCAGCCAGCTGTCCGAAGTGTCTGCTATACCATGAACTAGTAACACAGGTGCCCCCTTTCCTTGTATGCGGTATACGTTCAATTTATAACCGTCGTCGGTGATTACGGTGTGAGTTTCCGAAGGGTAGTTATATTTCTGTAACAGCTGCACAGAATCCAAAAAGGCGTCTGAATTAAAATCAAAGTTTTTAAATATCTTGTCCAACTTAATAATGCCACTAGAACTTCTAATATTTAAACAGAATGTCCAATACACCAAAAATACAAAACGAAATATATCCATCGCGTACGATCGGAAATCACATGTTACCGGAACCGCGAAACTAAAACTTATGATCTCGAATTACTAAGCCTTAAGGTTATTTTTTAAAAGAAATAAACTTGAAAACTGGTTAATAGGCAGTCGTGAAACTTGACAATGAAACGAATAACCTTAATTATTATGTAAGCAGCAAGTTAAATAGTAAAATCGACGTTAATAACGTATTACTCGTATAATATGTGCGCATATATATATACTTTAATATAGTTTTATTAAGGAAAAAAATATACAAAACAGAAAGTATGTATATAATGATATTATTATTTCTTTTCGGTAAAATATAAAGAATATGTTTAAATAATTACCTATATTAAAGGAACCAAGCTACATATGGCACCAATAGGACGTACACCACTTCTACCTTTAGGCTATATCCCGCTTAGCAGAATAGCTTTGGACAATTTTATGTCAAAATTCTTTGTTCTTCAAGTACCGCCAGAATTCGAAACATTGTATGTTAAGTGACCAAACTCAATGCTGCGCTTTGCTAGAACGACAAATTAAAAAAAGAAGGATATAATATTTTATTATGCTTGGGAAGGATTGAACCCACAACTATCACGCAACTATAAACGCTCCCACGATACACGACGAATAAGTAAGACAAGATCAGGCAACCCTATGTTTAATTGGATACAACTTTTCTTTGTTTATCAATGTGTAATATGAAATAGTTTCCAAATTACATAGATAATTTGTATGACAAATACAAACCGGTTGAAAAAACTAAATATTGGATTTAGGACGACTATTGAATAAACTCGGAAGTTATTTGCATATTTGGGTATATCGACGCATCGGAAATGTCAAGTTCATTCTGATAAGTTCATAACCTAGGCTAAAAATATCAGAAACATATTTATAATGTAAAATACTGTTTAATATATAGATATGCAAATAAAATGCATGCATGAATATATACACTTATATAAATAAATATATGGAATGTTTATATACCTAATATCTGCACATATAACACACACAATATGTTCGGACTAAGAGCTATATAATACTTTATGAATCTACAGGAACGGAGTTGCTGAGAGTGAAGGGTGTTCGACGCCCAGAAAGAAAGAAGTAAAGGATAGTGTAAAGGAGGATAAGAGAATATTACTTCCATCAGTCTTTTATGGTTAGACATTTTAACTAATTACAGTACCTACTATGTTATGTGATTGTATTTCCTCAGTCCAAAAATAACCTGAATGAGACTTATCTGAATAATAATTACTATTTCTTGAGAGTAATCCAAATAATATGAGTCAGATTAATCTAGAATAGGAATGAAAAGGGCCTAGGATATATGATAAGATATAGTTTTTAATAGGAAGAGATTCCTATTAAAAACTGAAATATCCTCGGCCTAAGCGCCTAAAAGATACCAACTTCTCAAACATCCTATGGCGAAAAAGATTTGAGCCGAGTTCACTCAGCCGTGAGACAGTACATAATGTTGTGAAGATATAAGGAGTTCTTCTTTTGTACTGTGTAATTCTGTATTTCTTCTGGTCTTCGGGAAGTGACATTATTGACATTATATATAAACATAATTTTTTATATTAATTTCAGCTTGATATGTCCACGCAATTTTATAATTTTGAATGTATTTTATAAGATATTTCAATTAACTGAACTAAAATTACGTAATTTACTTAATTACTTAACTTGATATAACAAAAAATGATCAATTTTAAATAAAAAATAACAGGGTACAGACAAAAACATAAAACAACATATTCCAATAGTAAAGCAAATGACCTTCATAGTTTAATTTATTATTGTAATTAAGTAGTTAAGGTTAATGGTTCATGAGGCCCGACGCGGCGCAAAGGCACAAGCATAACTGTGAACGCGAAAGGTTGTGGATTCGATTCTCACTTTAAGAAGTTGAATATTTAATATTTTTATTTATTCGCTCTAGTATTGAGACAAACCGCGGCATTCAGTTACGTCAATCAAATAATTCATTTTTAAGAATTCATATAATTTCCTTTTTCACTTATGTAAATTAGAAAATAGTGTTGTTTTTTTTATACTATTTTTTTCATAAGCTAAACTGATAAAATTTTCATTCATGTACATAGAATTCTATTTATTCTAAAGAAATATTTATTTGTAGTAATTACTATTATTGAGAAGCCAGGTCAAATCAAACAACATAAAACAATCACGTATTGTACTCGCTAAAACAATAGATACATTATTTTGACAACATATCTTGTTAGATTTATATTTATTATAAGAATAACTTCTTTTACTTTTACTATTTTAGTAAACCTTTCACAAGTCATAAGTCACAGTGCGCGAATCAGTAAGCCGGTGTGTGTGTGTGTGTCAAATGAATCGGCAGCCAAGGCAATAAATAGTGCCTACTTTATTATGTAATATAATTTTGCACATATAAATTATTATTAGTGAGTATGAAACAAAAAAAAACAGCTTCAAGCTTTTTTCTCACTGAACAGGTAAAGAAAGCTAGTGTTAAGACACTCGACTATACCCGCAGTTTCCACCCAAGTTTCAAGGCATTAAGTATGTGTTGAATAGCAAAACTCAACGCCGTCGAAACGATAATAATTTAAATATAATCAATCACCTGTCGTATTTATAGTGAGGCGTTGTACAACTGCACGGCCTCGACTCAAGGGCGGTAAGCATAAAGCGCTTAATAAATTTATATTTTTCCCATTAATTATAGCTATTTCATTATTTAAGAAAAAAAATGTCAATTTTTAAAGTTAATTTAATACTACTATTATTAAAACATTATTATTCCTGTAGGTAAACAAGTAAAGTTTTGCTGGTGAAATATCTAGCTTTTCCAGCTTTCAAAACTCTGCTGCACCTCACATAAACAGGTTAATAGCTAACTGCAAGCAAAATAAAGTTGTTAGGACAAACATTTACCTACGAGTAGAGTAAAATAGTGGAGCGAATGTCCTCTGTCGTGAACGTCAATTCACTTATAAGAGTCGATCACGTTCACTTGATACTAAAAGCTACTAAAAGCCCTCCATAAAAGCAATAATTAAATTGAAGTAACGCAATTTAGTAAGGCGATGCCGTCAAAGGTGGTACGAGGTACCTACGTCTGTGCAGCATCACTGATATTGAATGGAGCATAATCTATATATATAAAAGGACTTGTCCTCACTGACTGAGGTAAGACGCGCGCACAGCCGTAACCGCTGTGCGTAGAAACGTGGAATTTGGACAGATGTTTACTTTCGTAATCTGGACATCCACTAAGAAGGGATTTTGAAAAATTTTAACCCTAAAGGAGTGAAATAGGGGTTCAAAGTTTGTATGGAACTTTTTTTAAATCGGCACCGATTTTTATAAAATTTGAAATTTAGATTTTTAAAAGTATTTAATTGAACACGTGTTTCATCGTTTTCTAGAATTCTCCCCCTAAGGGTGCAAATAAGGGGTTGAAAGTTTGTATGGAAAAATTCTTAAACCGCCACCGATTTTTATAAAATTTGATATTTAGACTCTTAAAAATATTTAATTGAACATGTGTTTCATACTTTTCTAGAATTCGCCCCCTAAAGGTCCAAATAAGGGGTTGAAAGTTTGTATGGAACAATCTTTAAATCGCCACCAACTTTTATAAAATTTGAAATTTAGACTCTTAAAAATATTTCATTGAGCACATGTTTTATGGGTTATTAGAATTCACCTCTAAATACGCAAGCGAAGCTGCGCGAGTCCGCTAGTGTTATATATTATCACATAAGTAACGGCTTAGAATTTTAAATTTTCTTATAATTTTATAAAGGAACGTTATTTTAATTACACTTCAGGTACTAAGGCATTTTAAAGTGCACAAAAATATTAAATCGTTTTTTTCTATTTCAAATTTTGGATTGTGAGAAAGCGCCCAACAATAAACGCAAGGGGTATGGCTACAATTTTCATTCGGGAAAAAGGAGTGCAAATAATATAATTTATTATTTATATTACTTTCATTTCCTTACTCTTTTAAAACATGTAGTCCCTAATTTGGGAAGAGCAAGAGGGGAATGTCTTAATATTAGGTCGTTTGTTTACATTTTCTGCTGCATGCGGAAGATACGGGACAAAAATACTTAAGATGTACCTTGTACTCAATTTATTGTTTAATTTCTTTACCTTAGTATAACATGTGCTGATGTGGCCTTTGAAAGTTATGCAATAATGACATGTCCTCAATTACGTATTCCGTACAATAATAAAACTATTTAAAAAAACAAAACACAAAAATAATTAAATTACAGTTTTAGTCGTCCAGTCATTTCGATAATTAAATATAGTGCAAAAGGTTAATATTTTAATAATATTTAAGCTAAGGTTAATAATATTTTATATTAAAATTTGAAAATTAAACATTACAGAAAAAGTAACTAATACATGATGTTTATTTGTTTTAAGATTTTTGTAGGCACAATACAATACGCCGTTGCCACAAGTTTAGAGAAAATCTTATAAAAGAGAACTGTCAATGTCACTTTTTAAATGTACTTGGCACTTGCGAATTGTCAATGTGCTGATAACTGATAACGTCACCGTTGTTCACAACATGCGAATTTAAACTATAACAGCAGTCAGCAAGTAAACAAAACGATGTAATTACTTAAATGTGACGTTACTCCTTTTATATACATAATGAAGCTTCCCGTTATTATCTGTTTACTACGAAATTATGCTCAAGGTTGATTATAAGCAACAGTAGTTACCATTTCATCAGTTACATTATGAACTATAGGAAAGAAGGCAGCTGTTTATATCATACTTCGATTGTAAAAAGAAAATATGTCGGCCCTAAGCAACGTAATCGACACTTGTGGAATGCAAAAAATAAGAAATGAATTTACTAGGCTAGGAGGTAAATATTTATAGTAAATTATATGTTACTTTTAGTTGTATGTTTTATATTTCGTAACTATTATAAAACCAAAACTTTGCAGTAAATATTTTATAAAAAAAATTAATTAAAGACAAGGCTAAATTATTAAAATAATGCCACATGTTAATGCAAATAATTCCAATGTTGACTTTCTATATATAAAAGTATAATTTAACATTTTTCCACTTACCATATGTTGAATATAATTTGCTACTCTCGTTTTAAAAATATTAATGAATACCAATTGATTTTTTCAGAAAAATGTTACTTAGACAATGCTGGAGCCGTCCTATATCCACAGATCTTGTTACATAAAATCAATGAAGATCTCTTAAATAATGTATATTTAAATCCTCATACTGATAAAGAGACAAGAGATTGCATAGAGCAAGTTAGAAATATTGTACTTAGCCATTTCAATACAAATACATCAAATTATAGTTTGATATTTACATCTGGCACCACACAATCATTAAAGCTAGTACTAGAATCATTTCAGTTTCATGATAGTGATGAAGAAGATAGAGGTTCGTTCCTATATCTTATTGATAGCCATACATCAGTTATAGGTTTAAGAGAATTAGCCAAAGAAAAGAATGCAGATGTCATCAGCATTTCTCATAAAGAGTTTTTATCATCACTAAAACATCCAAATAAACCTAAAACCTGTGAAAATAATAATAATAGTTGCAATAATAATACATTAGTTGCATATCCAGCACAAAGTAATTTTAATGGGTACAAGTATCCCATAGATTGTATAGAAAACATTAAAAAAGGTTGCTTGAATAACTTTTTAAAGAAAAAATTATGTGATGTTAATTGCAATTGGTATGTTTTATTAGATGCAGCATCTTTTGTTGCTACAAGTGCTTTAGATTTATCTAGAATACAGCCTGATTTTGTGTGTATGTCATTTTATAAAATATTTGGATTTCCAACTGGCTTGGGAGCTCTGTTGATAAAAAATAACAGTGCAGATGTTTTAAACCAAAAAACATATTTTGGAGGTGGAACTGTTGATATAGTTCTAAGTAATGACAGTTTTCATGTAAAAAGAGATATACTGCATGAAAGGTATTATAATTTTCATATTGTTTTTTATTATTTTTTACAATCATGTCCGATGATGCCATTGTGACTCTGTGGAAGAGTGTCAATGTAGGCTTGATGGTTGTGTTAAAAAATATTTTATTTAAATAGTAGTAATATGACTTCATATTGTCTATTTATATATAAAATAATAAACATTAGCATTTGCAAAAGTCAAGTAAAGAAAATACTTTTAATGAATTCATTCTCAATTTAATTTTAAAAACACAATTTTTTTTACTCTAAAATACTTATACAAGTTTATAATATTTTTTTTCAGATTTGAAGATGGCACTCTGCCATTTTTATCAATTATTGCCTTAAAACATTGTTTTGATACTTTTAACAGTTTACTTCCTAAAATAGTGAATAATGATATTATGGAGACAATTTCTTGCCACACATTTCATTTAGCACAAGATTTGTATAAACAATTAAGTAATCTTCAACATGAAAATGGAAGAAAAGCAGTTGTGCTGTATTTGGATTCAGATTTTAGTGACATAAATATACAAGGAGGGGTTCTTGCCTTTAATTTAATAAGAGAAAATGGATCTTGTATTGGATATGCTGAGGTAAATTGTAAATAATTAAAGTTTATTTATTTTTAGCCTACATGTAGAACATAAAATGTCTCTACACATGCCAATTACCCTCAGCCTACCTTGCTATATGTAGGATAAAACATGAAGTTAAAGAAATACTAATATTTATTTTACATGTTTTACAGTTTCAACATATGGCTGAGTTGTTTAACATAAGTATTAGGACTGGTTGCTTTTGCAATTCAGGAACATGTCAAAGACATTTAAAAGTTACTAATACTGAAATGAAGAGTATGTATAAAGCTGGACACAAATGTGGGGATGAAGTGGACTTGATAAATGGGAAACCTACTGGAGCCATTAGAGTATCATTTGGGTATTACAATACTTTTAATGATGTGGATAAACTTATTTTAATGATAACCAAATGTTTTGTTAGACAGCACTATAAACAACCAATTCGTCAAATGATACATTATAATAAAGAACAAAAAACCAATGGAGTTGCATTGATAGAAAAAATATCAAATCTTATAAATGATAGATTCTTTAATCCTACAGTTCCTGATATACAAATTATAAAATCGAGAATTATTTTAACTGAAATGGCAATTTTTCCTATTAAATCGTGTGGTGCTTTCAAAATTAAGTCTGGATGGATGATAGGTTCAAAGGGGTTTGAGTATGACAGAGAATGGATGATAATAAAAGATAATGGAGTTTGTCTCACACAAAAGCAAAGTACTCTCATGTGTAAAATACAGCCATATATTGATTTTGAGAAGCAATGTCTAACATTGCATTTTAAAGGTAAACCTAAATTATTATTTTTGCATGTGAAATAAATATCATCACTACATATCTCCAATTATATATTTACTGGTTTTATTAAAAATATTCAAATGTCTATGTAATATAGAACAATATTTCTCTGTATTGTTTTATTCTATTCTATTATAAGTATTTAATCATAAATAATCCATATATTTATAGTTTATCAATATTCATTATTAAATTTTAATAAAATCTATATTTCAGGTAAAACTCCCATCTCCATCCCCTTAAATCCAACAATACAAGCAAACTACAAAGAAACACAAGTTTGTCAAAGCAAAGTGTGCACAGATATAGTTAAAGGATATGATTGTGGCGACGAAATAGCAGATTGGATATCCAGTTGCTTGGAAATATCCTATTTAAGACTAATAAGACAATCGTCAGATAGAACTGTGAAAGGTGCAGAACAGACGATGCTGTCACTAAGTAATCAAGCACAATATCTATTAATCAATAAAGCAACAGTTAGGTGGTTGAAAAACAAAATAAAAGATGAATCATTTCTGGACGATATGAATTCTATGGTTGATAGATTTAGGGGCAACCTCGTTATTGAATCGGCTGAGGAGCTTGTAGAAAGACAGTGGGAAAGAGTTGTTATTGGTACACAAGAATTTAAGGTATTATTTTTATTTATTTGTTATTTTATATTAGAAGCCGTCGTGACGTGTAACTGTGACGTTGTGGGTTTGATTCACACTCAAGGGAACGAAATATTTAATTATTTCATCGAAGCACGGTGTTGAGTTCTGCCACACAACACACTTTGTATCGCAAATTGGACGGAAAGTTTAGATTGGAGTGTCTTAAAACTAGGTTCTTAAAATAGACTTAGTTAATAATAATAAAATTTAATTATGTTGTGCTGTTATTTGAATAAACTACAAATCATGCTGGACCTCAAAACGTCGCCATCTACCGCGACCAAATAGGTAACAATGTCGACGGAAACTGAAAAGTAAGACAGATGTTAGGATTAAACAGTAAAAGCTAAAAGGTAGCTTGACACTGAAAGATTCCTGATATCCAAGTAATTTCAATCTGGTAATGATTCAGCTCACCCCCATTACTCGGCGAGTGAATAAATGGCTGTCTTACTCGACAAATATATCAAGCAAAATATTCTTTATAATTATTTTTATTCCCCACATTGTTAGCACATTTAAATTCTATTGTAAATATTGTTATTTGTGATTTTACTTTCAGGTTGAAGGACAGTGTTCAAGATGTCAAATGGTATGCATAGACCAAAAGACAGGAGAAAAGACTGTTGAGCCCCTTAGAACAATTTCTAGCGAATTTGGCGGAAAACTGCGATTTGGTATATATTTAAGTTATGTTGGTCCTACGAATGGTTGCAAAGATCGTATTTTAAAAATAAACTCTGAGATCATTCCTTCTTTGAAAAATTAATGTTAACAGATTATCAAAAGTTTTGCAATATTTGTTGATTTGTTGCACAGATAACTATTATTTTTGTTATGAATTTTCTTTAAATGTTTGGTATGATTTTTCTTATTTTTTTATAAAGGTATATCATTGACCTACTTAAAACTCAGTTACTTATGATTGCTTCCTTGCAGTACATTTGCAGTATTAAATATATATTTTTTTTTCATGGTGCTATTAACACTACAATGGTAGCAAATTTATAAATAATTTCTATACAAATAATATTTTGATCAAATGTAAATAAGAAATATATATATTTATCTACAATATGCCATTGTGACGCAGTAAAACTGCATCTGAATTTAAACACAAAGGTTGTGGGGTCCATGCGAATGTGCCAAAGTGAAGAATGTGAAGCTAAACATTAAAAACTCTTTAACTGGATTTATTTATATTATAATTTTTTGGAAATCAATGTTTCAAATACAAAGTAGTTTGATGTAATAATTACAATTAACAGATAGACAGACACCACTCCAGTCTATACATACATACCATGGAACTACTGTAAAAACATTTCAAACATTGGATTTTCAAAAATGTATAATACTTAATGTGATTAATCCGGTTAAAGAGTTTCCAATAAAATGTGTAAAAATCACGAAAATTAGATCTTTTATATATAGTTCCTGAAATCCAGTTATAGTTAATACTTAAATATGTGTTAAAAAATATACTATATAGTAATATTCTTTAAGAAAGTATTTAAAATATAATTAGATTTTAAAAAGTTATACTTCAAAATATTTATTTACAAAAAATAGTCTTAACTAAACTAAACTAAGTATCTAATATATTGCTCAATTTTAAAAATACTATAGGTATTTTATTTCTTAAAGCACTATTGTTTTAAGTGTAATGAAATTTGGTTGTCATGTTATTCTAAATGTTGAGATTTATTAAATGTTATGATATTGCACAGTTTATTGGTTGTTGTCCTTTTATTTCCCTCGGCTCTGCTCCTTTAGAAACATCACTGACAACTTCAACTACTTCTTCATAGTTAGGTAAAGCCATAGTTTGAAGTTTAGAATAAATAAGTTTGTCATTAACCACAACTTCAAATGATCCTGAAATATATACATTATAATAAGTTAGAGGCCAGTGTTGTGATGGATGGGCAAGACTATTGACTGTAAATAAGATATGTTGTGGGTTCAATTTTCAGTCAAGGTAATTAACATATTAAATATTTTAATTTCCCCTGTTGCTCTTAGTGGCCACTCAACATGCATTGCATCCAGAATTTGTTTGGAGAGTGGGGAAAAGTATCACTAGATTTTCAGGTTCTCTTTGTCTACCCTGCTGTGTCAGATACAGTATAAAAGGAATAATAAAATGTAAATTACATAGTGATTAAAGACTATATGGGTTAAATTATAAAATAATACTGTACCTTGTCTTCCTTTCTTGCAAAAAATTGTTGCGTTAGGATTAGCTTCTTTTATTTTCTCGGCTAATGCAAGGCAATGCCCCCCATAATCACACACTTTACTGTTAAATAAATAATTCATATTAATGCTAATAAAAATTCAATATAAAATCATTCTTTTATTATATATGATCATCAATTTTGTATCGATGTTGTAAAATTTTATGTTCTTAATAACTATGTTTAAAAAATAAACTATTCAAGTGTTATATTTATATTCAGAAACGAACCAAAACTCAATATCAATTTTAGTAGTTCGCGCTTTCTGTTCAACTTCACTCATATTTATTAACACCGTTTTTCACATAACATTTTTTTTATTTTACCATATATATGTAAAGTTCAAACTGAAATTATATAAACAATACTAGTAGATATAGATAATTGTGACCACAGATAATTGAGGAATATTATTGTAATCAGCTGTCATTTGTCAGTCAGCTGATCACAGCTTGTCATGTTCTATCTGGTTTAAGCGGCTGTCGAGGCCGGCTGAGTAAATGTGTTCTGTGGTTGAGGCTTGCCCACAAGCTCAACGCACCCTGTACAGTAGAGCTCTTGGGCAAACCTTTACAAACATATAAACTAGGTATCACAAGCCAAGTCAAACACCTGTCTACACATTTGTATTGATGGGTGCTTGCGTAGGTTGCAAATCATGTATAAAGTGACGTACCTATCAGATATCAGCACAATATAGAATTGAAACTGTAAAGTAGATTGGTTTCCTTTTTCTAACATCCATAAATAATGTATCGACATTAAATCATATTTTATTTTAAGTGGGCTGTTTTCGAAAAGATAATCAATTTTAATATGATCCCTAGAATATCTCCACTAAGAACTGTTGGATTAAATTGATGTAATAGAATGTAAATCGATGTCGGGGGAAAAATAGATTTTCAACAAGTAGATTTCTCGATTACTATCCAATATTTATTCTACATTGTGTAAATTCTTCTTACCATTCTGTCAATGTCAAAGAAATTGATTTTCAGCAATTTACAAAATTCAGTTTGTTGCCCTGTCTAAAGTATTTTGATATTCAGGAATGGATTTTTATAGAAAGCCTGTGAATTATATCGTTAATTTATTAATAACTCTTGTCACTTAAAATCATAACGATTACTTAAAATTGCCTAAAACATACTTAATTGAATTTATAAACAGCAGTAAATATTGAATGAGTTCATCGGCATCAATATGGACTACGATTATCTTATAAAGCTGCTGTGTGTTGGTGATTCTGGTGTAGGAAAAACAAGTTTCCTTTATAAATATACTGACGGAGTTTTTCATACTCAATTCATATCGACAGTTGGAATTGATTTTAGAGAAAAAACTGTGGTTTGTACTTTTTTCTCTCTCGTATATCTTGTTTCCCCAAAATAATTGGTTACAATTATTCTATATTAACATTATAATTATCATGTAATTGTAATATACAATTTTTAGATATATCAACAAAATGCAAGGCAGCATCGTATACATTTACAGTTATGGGATACTGCAGGACAAGAAAGGTACACTTTACTCATTTGTATAAACTAGCTAATATGAATAAAGCTAATTAATATTCAATGAACCTTTTTATATCTTTATTAGTCCACCTTTTAATATATATATTTTTATTTTATAACTTCACAAAAAACACTTTAAGACACCTTGTTCTCCCTACTTTATGCAGAATTAGTATGAGTGGAAGAGATCTGCTATTTTAACAAAAGCAGCAGCCTAGTAAATGAAAATATTTCATTCCCTTGAGTGGAAATCAAACCCACAGCCTTCATATTTATAATTAGGCTCTCCCATTGCACTACAATAGTCCTTATTACATTTATTCTAATTATAATAAAACTATTATCTTCATCATCAAATAATAATAATAATTTATACAAATATGATAAAATCTATAACTGATATAGATAAATCTATACAAGCAGATATGGATAAAAAATAATGGGTGAATCATTATGAGAAATTTTATCTCTAAGCATGTGACTCATTTTGAGTAATAGGCAAAGAGAAATGGCTTATTATTTTTTTAGGATAGGTTTTTGAAAATTATATATTTTGACCATCATTTTCCTATTACATACATTATCTTTTTATTTAAACATCCAGAAATCAATATATTTATCTTTTTATTGTTTTCATTTATATTACAGGTTTCGAAGCCTGACCACAGCTTTTTACAGAGATGCAATGGGCTTTCTGCTGCTTTTTGATTTGACAAATGAAGCTTCCTTTTTAGAAGTCCGAAATTGGATTGAGCAACTAAAGGTAAAAAATTAATGAATTGTTTGTATATTATGTTATTTGATAAAATTATATAAAATTCTAAACTTTATATTGAAAAGAGCAACTGTTGAATTTGGTGTCATCTTTGTTTCGTTAATGATTAAAAATGTATGTAAAGGTAGTTTTTTATTATTAATTTTACAATAGAGTAATAATTAAAGTTTTTATACAGAAATGATTTCAAATATTTCTTTTTTATGAAAAAGAAATGCATGGCTTATGAGTTTCATACCAAAACATTCATAGATTTTAAAAAATATATTTTTATTACTACTTATAGACTCACAGTCTAAGTGATGATCCAGACATTGTATTGTGTGGACATAAAAGTGACCTTCAAGAAAAGCGTCTAGTAAATCAAAACAGAGCGAGGGAGTTTGCAAAAAACTATAATTTGCCATATTTAGAAACAAGTGCCAAATCAGGACAGAATATTGATCGTGCCATTGAAATTTTACTTGATAAAATTATGTATAGGTAAGTTTTTGTTGTTCTCTTGTATATTTAAAAAAATTTAAGAGATTTGTTTTTTATATAAGTAAGTATTTATTAACTTTGTAATTCATAAGGAATAATCTAATTGTTAATATTTTGTGTGACGCTAAAAAAAATATTTTTTATTATTATTTCAGAATGGAAACATCCGTGGAATACGCCATGCTATGTGCATCAGGACGCCGACGTCAGTCCCTTCAAAGACTTCAAGCGCAGCAAGATCGAAAGCTGTGCTCATGTTAAATTAGTATTGTAATTTTTGATACATTCCAATTTTTCCTTCATATTTTGATCGTAAATTGTCTCTATTTGTGTGAGGTGGCGTTCGTTTACTAAGAAAATCATTAAATTTGAAGTCAACTAGACTGACATGTTTTAGGGTTGTCACAATATAACTTAATAATAAAAACTTATGTTTCTCTCGAAATTGCAACGAGTTCGGTCACCTGAATTACACCGGTATACGATTTTTTTTATTACTTTCACGTGAAGTATATTGTAATATTTAAAAATAGACCGAATTCAGCTTGGTCACTTTTTATTATTTATTATTACAAAAGAATATAATACTTTGATTTTGCTAACCACGATATCTCGTCTTTATACACTATAAATTTTGTCAATGTATACTTGTATACTAAAATAATGGTAACCCTATTTTATATACGACTACGATGTACTATGTACATTGAATTTAGGATATAGCTCCATTATAATATTATTAAAAAAAACATTTTTAAAACCCCATGAGTACTTTAATAACTTTAAAGTATTTTTAACATTTTTACAATGTTAATCCACACCTTTGAAAAAAAAGTTTTTAAAAAATATAAATATTTAAACGTAGCGGGCGCACCCGTGCATTTTGAAAACTATCACAGGACTTGAACGGTTTCGATGACACGCGGATCCGGGAAGCTGATTTTTTTTTATTATTCGTTTTTAAATATATAATGAAATATAATTTAATTCCAATAAATTAACTTATTTATCAAACACAGTATGAAATATCGATTCACATTGAGCGCGGCCTTATTCATCGATAAAGTCACAACATTGATTTTATAATTATAATTTATAATAAACGAACGTTGCTATTTTACTATTAAGGAAATTGATGCCACAAGAGCTGTATTGAGACTGATTTTTTTATTTATATTTCATCTTATTATTATTAAAAAGAAATATTAAAGAAAGACTAAGATGTAGTAGTCTCAAATTCAAATGACAGTTAAAAAGACACAAAAATTGCATTTATTTATTATATACATACATTGTAAATTAAGTTTTACAATTAAAAAGAAAATAGTTAAAGTTTTTAGAAATATATTATTTATGTTATACTTAAACATAGTATTTTAGGGATGGCTAAGTTTAAAATGGTGTATTTTTGTTTGTCTTCCGTTGATATTGGTACTAAAAAATATATAGTGTAAACTTGATATCAACGCTGAAGGAAATGCACGTATTATGGCGTTATATGGAGAGTCGTTAAAAATTCCGAAATAAAATCTTTTGACTTTGTCTTCTGTTTGAAACCAAAACCTGTTATGTTCGAAACCCGAAATTTCGAACACTTTGCAGTAGTCCGTAGTCACGGGTAGACTGTGGAATTAGACTTGGAATTGGAACTAGAATCTAGATAATAAAACAACAAAAAATCTACACAAGTGCAATTCTTCCTAATTTCAGCAGCTTAGGATGACATTTCTTCGAGTTTACACTGTATGTTCAGACTGATTGTAACTAGTTCCTTAGAACCCCCTAGAAATTATGACAAAAACAAATATATTAGTCTTATTAGTTTTTTTTAAATATATAATTCTATATTTATAAAATTACTATATTATATTGTAACAATAGTTGGATTTAATTTTCCATATTTTATTGTGTGTGATTAATATACATATATAAAAATGAACTTATTAATAATTAGGTTGTTTGTAGTTTGTTTAGAAATAATTTAACGTTAATTATTAAATTATACCAAAGACATTTTTAAAACCAAAGACAAAAAATTATTTACATATATTTTTTTTAATTTATACGTGTTTCTTTAGAATATATAGGTAAACCCTATAGTAACCCTAACCCTAGTCATTTTTAGATGGATTTTTTGTTTATTTGTATTGTGCACTTGAGTGCTAATTTGTACAAATTACAGCATTAAAATATTTAAAAAAATAAGAAAATAGCTAAATATATGAAACTGGACACTGCCTTTATAAAATTTGTTTATATTCATTTCATAACACATTTTGTACTCATTGGTTTCGTACAAAATTTTCACTACGACAATATTTAATACTAATTATAAAGATTAAAATTAAAATACCTTGCTGATTTACTTTATAAAATTTTAAATGGTAGGGTTATTTTCGTTAATATTGCAGGAAATTTTTATGCCCGACCCTCGGACTATATTATAATCAAAAGATTCATAAAATTTTATCTATTGTTATCACTAAATGTGTATTAAAATTCCTTATAAATATTTCAAAAGCATGTTTAATGCCTTATAGATTATTCGAAACAATCATTATCGAATAAAACATATTAAAATTTAAATCATATCATGAATCGATTTTCTACATAGAAAAAATAAACAAATTTATATTAACAGTGTGACTGTAATTTAATATTTACTATTATGTACGTATTTGTATTTGGTATCAAGTTTTTTAGACTTATACATGTTAAGCTTATATTAAATATTATTCTATTGTATATATATATTTCTTTAATTATCTTTACAAATATTATCTATTATTATTATACATATACAATTTGTAAAGTTAAAGCCTATTCCATTTTATTATATTGGATGTTTATTATTAAAATCAGATATTTTAAAAGCAGGTTAGGATCGAAATATAGAATTATTAAACATTTAGGCATGGCCGTTTTTGCTGACAAATGTTTTTTTTTATATTTATTTAATGCTAGTTGGGTAAATTAGTACTTACATTTGATCACACAAAGTTTAAATGAAAAAAATAAATAATCATACATGTTTTCTATTGTGCTTGTTGCAATACTGGTGGTAACTAAAGCTATTTAATTATTTTATCTAATGACCACTTATTTTCTTTTCTTTATATTTGTGTTAAATAATATTAAAATGGAATAGGCTTTAATAAAATGTTTTGTAAGTTTAATGCTATTTGACCAAGCCACTAGGTAAGTGTGTGTCAATTGGTGTAAAGTGCGCTATACGATTAATGTTTCAAATGTATTTCAATTAAATTATAAAAGTCATATATTGTTTAATTTAAAATCAAGATTCCTATCCCATTTTGAATTTATGTATTGAGGATATTATTTTGGACTGTCATTTTCATATCCACGATTAAAAGGCAAAACGCCGGCGTAATAAAAAGAACATACCTATATCATTAGTCTTAAGCTGATTTACCAGACCTATTTTTAATTAAAACATAAAAAAATAACAAGAAAAAAAAAGAAGGCCAGTTCATAAATGGTGGCATTATAAAAGAAAAAAATTTAAATCGGGGAACAGGGTATTTTAACACTAGGTTCCCTTTTTTTGTAACATATAACGTGTGATTTATATTTATTTAATAAAAAAAAATCAATATACATTTTAACTAAATAATAATTTGCTTGAAAAAAGGAATCTTTATAAGGTCACTGTTGTTCGTCTGTCTAGACGAACAGACAGGTTGTCTGTTAAGACCCTTTATCTCAAGAACGCCGAACGCGAATTCTGACGACTGCTTGATTGAATGAATCTGTTTTTTTAAAAAAAATGCTAGGTGCTATTCCTTTCATATAAATAATCGTATCGGCTCAATTATATGAAGCACTTAGCAATAAAATTAAATATAAATTATAATACTACAATATTCAAAATTCGTTCGTATTAGGTAGGTATATCATTGTTTTCAGTTGAACTTTTTCTTATAGTGCTAAGTATTTTCTCTAATATAAATAAATAATAGTATTAATAAATATATATATAGGTAATCTCTCCTTTTTTATAATCAAAGAATTCACTGAATTAGAGTGAACTGAAAAAAAAACCTTCTCGAGCTTATCTTTGTATATTAAGGATACTAGAATGTACATAAATATATGCTGTTACACGGAACATTGAGTTTTAGATCTTCATGAATATGTTAGGTTTCTTATTAAAGCTACCATATAAATAAGTTGGTAAAGAAATTGCAGGATTCTTTTTTCATGTTTATTTGTAAACTGAATTCTTTTCACTAAAAACTTTTTAAGACGACGCACACAGCATGGTAGGCAAAGGGGAACCTAGTGTTAAGACACTCCGTTCCACATTTTCCGCCAAATTCTGGAGGCATTACGTGTTGAGTGGCGGAAGTGAACGCCGCGCTTTGCCTCAACACTAGGGCGCAAACAATGGAAATATTAAATATTTCGTTTTCCCCGATCGTTGTCGGTTTGATCCCTACTTGAAAGAATGTATTATTATTTTTATTTTATTAATAGGTACTTCCATTTCTACTTTTATGTTTGTGAAGCTGAAAAAACTAAAACTTATATTTACTTAAATTGTTTATAAAACAAATATAAAATAAATAAGAATTCACAATTTCAAACGAGTTTTAACATCGTTGAAATAAGATTATCATCCTATTTAGCCTTAATCACTCAGTATAAGCTAAGACGTTTAATATTATTTGTATTTACAGACCTAGCGCCTTCTAATGTGAAGCGTGTATTGCATGGCGTTATTAGATTACCCATGAATTTAGTTTAAAGCCAGGGGTTGGCTGTTCACCTCGCTGCAATCACCTATCTCCAAATCCCTAAGCACACGTGATATATCCGCTTGCAGCATTTAATTTCATACTGAAATCACAATTTAGCTCTTATTATTATCTATTTAAAATACAAATTTGTATGTGTTTATAAGATAAACTTGTTAAGGGGCCACAATGCAATTTTAAATAGACCTTGTTGCAAGGATACAGTGCACAAATTGGTCTAATATCGGGTTCCCCTATCGTTCGTAACGCGCAGCCGCCCAACTTCTACGTACGTCACACTAGCGCTAATCTGGACTCGGCAGAATCTTCATTTTAGTATCTCATTCGTTTCCTACGTTACTTTATATTAGAGACCATATGTTTCTCCAATTCTATAGTAAATATTAATTAAGTTTTGTACAGTATGTGTGTTGTTTGTTAACAAAAGCGATCTGAAGTTGGAACCGGCAGTGATGTTGTTGCCGATTGCTCAACTTCATGCGAAGCTAGCTTCAGGGTCTACTCAGTTTGTTTATGTATTGAAAGACAACAGATTGCGTTGCCGGCGTTGCGGGAATCACATCCGACTGGCAAGACGGCGTGAATTGAACGTAGAGTTCTCGCGGTTTTGTCGACTGAACGACTGAAATAATATACGATAGTTGGAACCTCGTTCTGTGCAGTGTTGTGTTCGTTCGTGTATTGTGGGAATAAAAAGCAGATGCTGAATGAAATAGATTGTATCTGCATATAAGGTATGTAGCCGAAATTTTGTTGCTTAAAATTTTTGTTGGATATTTCTATAATATCTTTACAACTTTATTCTAAATATTACTATTATTAATTTATATCTTTAGAACGTTAATTGTTATAAGTAAATGGAGTGTCTTAACACTAAGTTATCGCTGCCTGCCCTGCTGTGTTAAAAAAAAGCGTGAAGCTGAAATTTTTGTAACTAATTTAAATAAAGAATCGAATAATTTTCATTATGGTCGAAGATGTGATATTATAAGATATCTTCAATGAAAATTTTAATTTATTCTTCTTTTTGATGAATGAGTTAGAGTTTTTTAATTACTATAATAATTTTAAAATTTCTACTATATTAATTAATATATACCGTATACTTCATAAATGCTATTACAAAAAAAAAGTACAATTTATTTGTTACACACCTACGAAATACCTATAAATAATTGATATTAATTTGGGTTCTTCATTTTAATATGCTTAAAATATTTTTTTTACGTTAACAGTGAATGGCATTGCAATACACAATGCATCCAGAATTCGGCGGAAAAAGGGGAACGGAGTGTCTTAACACCAGGTTCCCTCTACTTAACCTGCTGTGTGCGGAGTACAGCGTGAGGCTAAGAAAAAATAATTATTATTCATCATTCTCTATCATTCTCTCTATCTCAAATAGAGTTGATGTCACTAGATTAGACCTTTCATACTCTAATTAGTGCATTTGCACGCTATAGCTACAGTCTTAATACTAATTACTGTAATTACACCCTTGGGCCAGTTCCTTCAGTGATGCTGTAAGATCGTAATGATCTTAATCTTACATTTTCTTCTAGGAATTTATGGTATTTCGGAGAGTTAATAGTAATAAAAATGTTTTCGTTTTATATATAAGATCTAGTAACAAAAATGAAGCCAGGAGTGTGACAGATTGTGGCTTCGATTCCTACTGGAGGAAATTAAATATTTATTATTTTTATTTCTTCCCTCTGGTGTAGCGGCAAAGTGCGGCGTTTAGTTCCGCCACACAAAAAGCAATGCCTTCAGAAAAATTAAAACCCTCCGAAAAATGGAGAATAGAGTGTCTCAACACTAGGTCCCTCTATCTAGCCTGCTGTGTGCGGGGATTACAGCGTGTCTCTATATCTATAAAAATATTATTATGCTACCGCTTGTTACCATAGAGTATGTTAACAGAAACAACTTTATGTTACATAAATTCCTTTCATGCACGAAGAAAACGTAGAGATTTATATTTTAGAATTCTGAATTTCGTTTTGCTTCTCATGTTCTTGAAGACTCGGCGCTCTCCAGCTTGACGATCTCGAAATTTCAGTTTCATTATTTGTCAAGAGGATACATTAACCATTGTTTCCGACGAAAAGCTGAATAATTATTTGAATTTACATAATAGCCCTTAAGTTCTGACTGTACTCTCGTTTTATTTCTTTAACAAACAACCAAAAGAAAATATATTCAAATGAAATTAAAGTATTTGCAAGATAACTTTTTCTATTATTGTATTTTATAACGAAATTTGAGGCCAGTCGTGGCATAGACTCAACGCGATTTTCAACAAAAGTGTGGCGTTGAGTTCCACTACTCAACCCCCAATGCCTGTAGAATTCTGCAGAAAGTTGGGCTCTAGGCTTTCTCTACCTGCTCTTGCGGAATACAGAGTGAAAATTAGAGAGTAGAAAATATCAACGCCTCTTCTGTATGGTACGCATCGTTCCTTTGATGGAATCAAATAGTTAAATAATAAAAAAAACATTTCAATATGTAATTACATATGAAAGTATATTATATTATATTTCTACATCATTAAAATAACACAAATTTGATATAACACTGTGAAAATATTTTACGTACTGATCGCAAACGCAGCCATGGATAGAGTCAGAGCGTCCATAAATTTTAATATTTTGTAGAGTACGATAACATTTCTGAGGAAAATTGGACGAGGCTATTTCCGTAGGCTTTTATACAAGGAAATATCTACGACATCGTGTACCATTTAAAATCAGGTCACCGTTCTTTTCCTCTGATTAAATTCGCCTTTAGCGCCAAATAAGTTTACATTTGTTGTTCTTTTTCTAAGAGTGTTCTAGCTCTATTACACTCAATTATTTTTAATTAATCTTAAAGTACGTGCTCTCGTTAATTTCTTGTTTCTACACTGAGACCTTAGTGCTGTTGAGTGGACAGTCGTTTTGCAGCTAAAACAATTAAATGTTTCTAAAACGTACTTAGCGCGCTACAGTTATTCCTTTGATATAATTCCTTCTTCCACTCTTGTAAAGTAAGATAGTAAATATTTAAATTATTTTATACAAAGTCATTTAAGCTTAATTACTTGCAAACAAGTAATTAAAACTTATTAGGTCACTTGTTTAGTTTCTTCGTCGTTTCATGGGCGTATGAAAGGGGGGGTGGGGGGGGTAAGGTATAGTCCGGGCCCACCAATTTATCAACAAATCAGCTTCACGCTATATCCCGCATACTGCAGGATAGGCGTAAGGAACCTAGTGTTAAGAGCTTAAGAAACTCTGCTCCCCCCTTTCCGCCATAAGGCGGAAAGGGGGGAGCAGAGCGCTCCTCGCAACGCCTCCAGGATAACCTGGAGGCGTTGCGAGTTGAGTTGCGAAACTCAACGCCGCGCTTTACCTCGACATCGGAGCGAAGAAATGGAAATATAAATTTAAATACTGGCACTTCAATTTAATTTTTATATAGGTATATTAGATTATAAAATTCTTTTGCAGCTACCTCATCCATGCCAAAATATAGACATTGTTTATAATATCTTACAGCTTCGCAAAATAACATAAACAGTTTACTTTAAAAAATGGAGTAAGGTTGAATATTTTAGATTGTTACTTCGTATCTACTTTTTGCTTATATAACTGATTTATTAAAAATTTTTTCGTGAAACGTTGTGTTGAAACGTATTTTAAAGGAAACAATTATACATTATTAATGTAGGTATTCGCTCTGTTCAAAAACTTTCCTTTCTTTTTCCCAAACTAATCAGGTAACTTAAAAGTGCAGAAATTACAAATAAAAATAAAATAAATCGGGTTCACGCTGAATCTCGCTTACAGCAGGGTAGGCAGAGGGATTGTTTTCGAGGCATTGCGTGTTGAGGGGCGGAACTTAACGCCAGAAATTACAAAATGTTCGAATATTCATTCAATATGGAAGAGATGGCTAATTAGCCATAAGACCGCCTTTTGCATTTTGTTTTTAATATGTATTATATCTATGTATGTCAATATATACGGTGTACAAATAAAGTAATAATTTATTTATTTAGATATTTAAATTAAGTATTAAAAAGATTTCTTTCACCAAGCTCACACTAATGTAGCTGAAAGTTTATGTATAAATCCTTAAAATCTTCGGCGAAAGTTGCCGACAATTTAACTTCTCAATAGCTTGTAGCTTTAGAAAAAAGTAGCAAACTATTATAGAATATTCCATTGTAAACGTATAATTATAATTTACTCACACTATATACGGCGTTGAGTTCCGTTACTCAACACATAATGCCTACAGAATTCAGCGGAATAGTTAACGGAGTGTCTTAACACTAGGTTCTCTCTGCCTATCCTGCTATGTGCGGGATACATCGTGAAGCTGATTATGTTTTATGACGACCCTGAACTATTTATAAAGTACTGAAATCTAAAGTATCATATGCTTTGCATGCACACAAATTATTTTATAAATTGATAATATAGCTATATTACTATATTAGTTTCCCTAGCTTGCTTCTAAGTTGCCTTATCTGGTGCAAACTTTAATATTCTACTCCAAACTTAATTACTTTATTGAAAATGTAACTTAAGATGGCTACCCTGTTGTACGTTGTATTAACATAGTAGCTGTGGTCAAACTTTATCTTAATCATAACGTTAAAATGGTGGTTTAAAAATAGAAATGAATCCAACATTTGCACGGAAAGACCGGAAAGTGGAGAATCCAATGGGATATCTCTATTGGAATACTTAAAAAAATTACGATTCTCATAAATAATAGACACTTATCAATTCTAATTATTTATTCTAGGCTAAAAACAAATTCCTATATAAAAAGCATTTTCAAAGTAATTTAATGCTAGCATACGATAAATAATAAAAATTAATATAATTGACATTATACCACATTGATATTCACCTCTTCTTATTAAACGTTAATTAACTTCTTGCAGATATGATGCCATATGCTCTTATTGTCAACATCATCACTTAAAAATACAGTACATGATGAAGGCTAGAAATATAAAGACTGTCGTTTCCAATTGAAATTTACGGATAGATTGCGATAAGTAGGGTACCGGTCCAGCAGAATAGGTTTACGAACCGGCAAAGACGTCTGAACTGATCGTCCTTATCTACAGTTGACCTAACCCTTCTCATTGTCCCGTGTTTCTTTCAAATCGCTCGCTATACTATGAAAATGGTTTGACGATAAGTCATTTTAGCATATCTTGTAACATTTAAGATAAGGTGTGTGAGTTTATAATTCTACTATAATATCATGAAAAAAAATATCAGTTTCACTCTATATTCCGCAAATCTAATAATCTACCCTGCGGTAGGCAGAGGGAACCTAATGTTAAGAAACACTGTTGCTCACTTTCTGTCCAGTTTTTCGAGGCATTGTATATAGAGTGGCGGAACTTAACGCCGGGCTTTTGAATTATGAATAAATAATAATTCATTCTCCCCAGTGGGAATCGAACCCACAACACACCAGTCACACATATATTTGAGCCCCAAAGCCACGACGGCTTCACTATTACATACTGTATGTAAATATAGAAAAAAACCTAACGTTTTTAAAAAATAAACCGAACTATAAAAGGAATAAGTTACCAGTGACAGTTCCATTAAGTTTTATCAGCTGGCCAGTTTAACGCCCTCGGGTGCATATGGCACCCTTCGCTTCCATCACGCTTGCACTCCACACCCTACGATCGATAACTTTTTGTTTATCACAAATCTGTGTTTAATCGTTTTAGTTTTGTAGTTAAATAGTTATATGTTGCTTGCTTTCAACTTAAAAATATGTCTATTTCGTTTAAACATATTAAAATAATGATTAAAAACGGATAAATATTAATTCGTATTTGTATCTAGTGTAAAGACACTCTGTTCGGCATTTTCACTTTAGAATTTTTGAAACATTTCGTTAAATTAAGTGGCGGAACTAGACGCCGCGTTTTGCTTCCAGAGGGAATAGATAAATATATTCAATAATTCATTCCCACAAATGAAAATTGAACTCAACTACCCTGGAGTTTTTAGTCACACGCTTTGCCACATATACATTTATAGTAACTTGATGATTTTTCACTATCACATTTTCTTCTCATTTTATGCACAAACTAAGAAATTCTATAGTCCTAGAAGTTTCCACGTCTACTATTTCCAGACACACAAAAAAATAACTTTCAAGTCAACGCAATAAAAAAATGAAAGCGTTTATGCATCGTTTTGCTGGATTTTGTCTGACATTCGCCGCGTAATAAAAATCTATAGGAACTATTCTCGTGGACCTACAGTTATGAAATTCGGCAAAAAGTAAGACTTCATTACAAATAAACAAAATATTGAAAGATGGGTATTTATATGTAAAATATATTTAAATTCAAGTTCTAATAAGTTCAAGTTCAAGTAGTTCAAGTTCTCTATTTAATTGCATGAGAGCCATTTAAAAAAGATTTCACTGCAAGAAAGTAGCAAGGCACAAGCGTGTGACACTAAACGCAACAGGTATCGATCCAGTCTCCAGGAAATCTCTGGCTCAGGCTCTGGTGGCTAGGTAAATGTGCGGCGTTGAGTTCCGTCACTCAACACGGAATGCTGAGAAAAATGTCGAAGGAATGGCCTTAACTCTTAACACTAGGTTTCCTCTCCGTTGTGCGGGATGCACCGTGAAAGTGAAATCAAAATTGCCTCCATTTTATTTCCTAGGCTTAAAAACCTTTACAGGGTGTAAAAAAAACTGAGAAAACAAAGCTTTCACATACATACAAATATTATTAAAAGCGCGATACATCCAGAATTCGGCAGAAAGTGGGGAACGGAGTGTCTTAACACTAGGTTCGGTCTGCCTACCCTGCTGTGTGCGGGATACAGCGTGAAGCTAATTTAATTTAATTTATTTAATTATTAAAGATAACCCTGAAATATGCATCCAACATACACGTTTACTATGCTAACACCGAAATAGCCTTAACGCATGCTCCTTTATATTCTCCATATACCATATACAGATATATACAAACCCATCGTATATACCGCAGTAATTAAACTACGTGCAAGCATGGGCTATATTGCTGGCAATTACAATCATAATTGGCAACAGATGCCAGAATTTCGTTCCGAGGTCTCCCCTGAACTCTTAGTTGTAGTTTGAAAGGCGTTATTGTTTAGATATAACGATAATATTTAATGATGAATGAACTATGTGCCAGCCTTTGTTGGTGAGAACAACGAGTTGTTACGGTCGTACAAGCAACCACTGTTTACGTTTGGTGCTCGGCTTACAAGTATATTTTATATTAACATGATATTTTGATGGCGTCATCGTGAGTACTAAACTCATGTGGTTTAATGATGCTTGGAATACTGTACGTAATAATTAGTAGGTTCGAATTCAAGCTTGAAGTAATATATTTATGTTCTGCTACTTAAAAATTAGCTTCACGCTGTATCCCGCAACCGCAATATAAGCAGAGGGAACTAGTGTTCATTTTCAAATCTCATATTTCAAAGAATATCTCTATTATATCACATACTCTACTAAATAATACTGGTAAAGATTGAGGTAGTTTCTTACTTGTAACAAATGTACATACGAGTATATTGTGTAAATGTAATGTTTCCTTCAAAGCGATAAAGTACATTCATATCTCTAACTCCGCTTGTTAGCTTTAAGTTTCATGTTGTATATCGAAACTTTCGCTTGCTACGTAACTGGTAAAATAGTTATTGTTTCCTCTTCTCTTGATATCTTTGTTGTTAACATTACATTAGAGACACTGAGTGTTCAGTTAAAGTTAAATATAATATAATTTCGTAGTAGATTTGTATAAAACGCATCTAAATAAATTTCTTCATTTGTTTACTTTTCATTTATAATAAATGAAATGTATGTTTTATTAATAGTCAAATTCTCATTTTCTCCCGAATTTTGTCACGCTTTTCTCCTCTTTACCAGACCGAAATAATGAAAACATGAAATATTTCATGTCTTCGAGTGGGAATCGAACTCACATCCTTTTGCGTTGCTTTTGCGTTAAAAATATTTTAGTTTATTCAAATGTGTATGTTGCGTGAAAGAGAAGTAAAATGTACATAAAATGCTCATAATTACGTTTCCGTCCCATATTTTTTCGTTTGTGATTAACAAAAACAGTTTCCATGTTTTTAAAACAAAAGGAGCATGAAAAACGTGGGCTATGTTCCGACAAACTTCTAAACTAGTGACAAAGAAATTCAAAATTATATCTAGCTTCAACATTTACTTTCCTAAACGAACCCGCGGGCTTAGCTAGTGGGATATAAATTTAATACAAAATATTTCCAAATGACTGAGAAAACCGTATCAAAAGCCTTTGTGTCGTCCACAAGAAAGTTACGGCAGAATAGATCCGGAAATCACGAGATCTTTACTTTATATCTTTACTTTAGTTTTTAGAGATATTATTTTTGTAAAAGGAGAAATGAAGTCTTTTTAAACTTAAACCAGGATTAAATTTATTGGTATATTTCATCCATTTGCGAATGAAAGAAATATCATAAGCTGATAAAAGCATGAACACTTTTAAATTGAGCATTCAGCATCCATCACGTCAGCGCCAGCACGTCGGATGCAAGTTCGCAAAATGTTGTCGACTAAATGTCTACTTACTCACTTTTGTATTTAGCGTCAGGACTTGTAAAGCATTATAGTGAAGAAATAAACTTGTTTTGCTAAAGTTTATTTTTGATTATTTTATATTAGAAATAGTGTAGAAAATAACAAAGAGTTTCTTTTAATTTTTTTTCATAAAAAGCTTTTATTTAAAAGGTATGCTAAAAAAATGTAATTTTGATTAATAATAATATTGATTATATGTCATTTAATTATTATTAATACTGAAGTCGTAATTAACATTTTAGCTTGATTCTATACTGGAGGGGTCAAATTGACCTTATGAAAGAATGAAAGAGAATTTAAAATAGAATTATTAATGCTAAATATCTTTTTTTTTTCATTTTTAAGATTTCAAAATTAATTTAAATTTACATTTTTTAAAGCGACACTCTAATGTAACAACTCTGATTATAGCTTCGTCCAAAAAATTTTGTCACAACAAATAAAGACAAAAAAAAAATCCCCGAGATTTATTACTTTAGTAAACTTTGATAATATTTTTAGAAATATGTATTCATGTTCAATTGTTTTTAAATGGATACTACCATTTTATGTAAATAAATATTAATGCGGAATATTACTCCACTCACTTTGTTTTAATCTCACTGGGGACTAGAAAATGTTCTAAAACATTTCATTAAAGAGTAATAATAGACACTATCCTACAGAAAATGAAATGTTCCACCGATGGCGTCTACAGTTTATAATTAAAAAATGTGCAAATACTTTATAATATATTATTTTTGCAAATATTCTATATTGATAATATGTTTAGTCTTTTCGATAATTTACGTTCATATGTTTAGTCTTTTCGATAATTTACAATAAGCTTTATCAGTTATACAAATAAAGCTTTATCTTCCTATAAAAATTTCACAGTTTAAGAAAAGTTGTGAAAGACAAATGGGCATGTAAACTATAAATCATTTGCAATTACCATTCCAGGACACTAATGCAAGTAAATTTCCCCTCGCCTCGAGGTGAGGCCACAAATACCTATTCTTTGTAATGAATCAAAATGAACTTCACCAACAAAGTTTAGTAAGTTCGTTATAGAAACTTTTGTGGGTTTATCGATTGTTCCTTTGTTATAAAATACTTATTTTAACCATCGACTTTGATTATACAAATTTTGTTAGACCTAGCTAGCTGTCGAAGCCGTTTATACGATATGTTTATACGATACGGGTGTCCAGTACGACGTAACTGACCCAATTTACAATTCCACATGCGTTCCCAAAACCACGTATTTTGAACACGTTGAATTGTTATAGTTTCGACCGATCCAATCATAAGATGCATGGCTTTACAATTCATCACATGGTATGTTCGTAGTTATTTAGTAGATCTGACTGTAGCTCTCAGGATTAGCATGCGGCCTTACAATGTAGAGATGAATTTGCAGTATAAATGTTATACATTTGTGTAAATAATAATTATAAATAACAATTATTTGTATAAATAATATTTTTTTATACAAATGTTATACTGTTCAGCCTACATAGAAGTAACCAGAATTTTCGTACAGTTATTTCAATTACATAAGTAACACGTATACGTAACTTTTCCAGAAAAAAAGTTACGTTTCAACAAAAAAACATGAATAATTATACTTAATTTATACATAGAAATTTGAATGTGTCCCCTATTTCATCCTGTTAACTCTAAAAATTCACCATTTAAAATATTCGGTTTCATATTTTCTGCTAAAAGAAAATCGGTGTTTTCTCTTATACTGTTTTCTCTATATGTGTTTACAATACTTTGCATCTTAAAAATCGTAATTTATTTTATTCTATCATAAATAAACAATTGCAATTTAAACCCTGCATTTACTATCGAACTAGTGATGCATAGTTGATATGATGGAGTCAATGAATCAAAAAGGCATGCAACTGCTATCGTGGTGGTGGTGTAGTGGTGGCACTTTGCACCACCCTTCCTAGCAGTGGGAGGTAAAACAGGTATAGAAAGAATTTACAAAAGAGATTCTCTTTATTTTCATAGGAATATGCTGACACTTCAAAAATGACTGTGAAATGTAAAAGAATTAGGTTATTATACCTGGTGACTGCTAAGCTATGAGATTTAGAATTTAAACCAACTTTATTGGAGTTGAAAAAAATATCGATTGCGTATGAAATATTATTATTTCATTTTACGTACTTATAACTAACTATATTTAAAAGATAATATACATACATACTTTTTCACTTGTTAAAGATGCACTGTAGATTTTTAGGGCGTTCAATTTTTCATATGAGATTTTACTTTTTTTAATGATATTTTTATTGTACTGTTAGCGTACTCTTGTAAATGTGGGTAGATTTGAAAAAGAGACAATAAAAGCAGTGGAATTGTGTCAAACAAGAACAGTTTCTTGTAGGAGGAAAACCTGATTGGAAGGTATCTAGTGTTTAGTGTTGTTATTGAGTGATACATGTCACTTATTGTAATTACGTGGAACCTCTATCCGAGTACGTGTTTTTAACATATAAACGGTAAGTATTTTAATCGTGGTTTTTTTAAAAACGCTAACCGTTTCCGTTTTCTAACAGTATAATAATTTGTTGAAAAGTTTTTTGAGACGTATCGCTCGCGAAAGTCAGGTTTCTATACATCATGTTTCGCTGATAGCCGACGCTGACACTCGATGATGAGACTATGGTATATTTTAAGATAAGCAGGAATCTGTTGTAATTTGTCAAAACCGCCTTGCCTTAACTTATTTAAAATTGTTGTAATTTTATTATTGTTATAAAATAATGATACTTGTATTATATACTGTATTCCCATGCAATTATAAGTTAACAACGAAATATGATAGTACCGTTGTGACCGTTTATAGGCTCATTAGCCGAGCTATTCGCATCATTTACAAACTTTTCGTAAATAATGTGAATACAAACTATAAGTATCGATTATTCTAGGGTTCCCTGCTTGTATCAGCGTTATGGGTTGTTGTTTCTTGTAACTTTTAGTATTGTTTTGCATGTGCACAGTTCTATTACACATTTTAAACGAAATGTGTAAATTTAAAATGATATTGATTACTTGCTTTAGTGTAAAAACATATCAAGTGCGAGTTGGCACCGAAGGTTCCGTACTAATTTTATTATTGTAGTTCAACGGGAAGTATAACTTATAAAAGTTGAACTTAAGTTTGTAGGCATATGCGCTCATTTTGTATGAAATGAACTACAATTATAAGGATGTAATAGTTTTTATATGTTATACAAAAAGAAATTTCCACTATTCGGATTTTTTTCCTTTATTTGTACCTAATGCACTTCTTGCCAAATTTGATAATTGTAGGTCTATGGGAAAATCCCTATAGACGATCACACGATACGACACTTTTGGCTGGAACATACATACATATAATTTCTTTTTATTATATGTGAACATTAAAACAGTGTATATTCTTTTAAAAACAATTAAAGCAATAAATGCTTACTTAAGACTGGCCTCATTATTCATACAGTTATTGTTAGAACGTTATGTTACAGTATGTACGTCAATGGGTCAAATGAAACGTCCAGTCTCGTAAAACTACGTAATCTTCTAAAGTTATATTTAATCTTCGATTAACGAAATGAGTCAGGCAGTGTATGTACTCTATTAAAAGCCAGAAGTAGGAACGTCTGAACCAAATACCGTGACGCAGGTTGGCTCAAATAAATTCTTAGCTTGTCAATCATTGGACAGCTTTTAGGTGATTGCTGTCATAAAATATTTATGTTAGTATAAAAATCATCATCATTTTTATGTGAGAATTTAAAGAATTTTATAAATAAATATTGTTGGGTTCTTGCTTTTAATTTTAGATGTTAAAAGTTTCCTCTATATCTTATCATTTGTTAACATGTTCTTTAACCAGGGTATTGTTTAAATCTTCGTGCAAAGATACATTAGAAATATCTATTTTTGACTATGATGTTTCATTTGAAATGAGCCTCTTGATATGGGATGGCATATCAGGAAAATGTCAAGATCCATCAATCTCGATCTATTCATCTTGTTAGAATGAAGTACGCAATATTATTGAAATATTCCTTGTGTAAATATGCAATATTGTTTTGAAGTTTTTTTAAGTAGATTGAGAAACATGGTCAAATATTTAGATGTATTTTTTAAAATAGGTACTAAAACCATCAATCACTATATGAAATGTCCATATTTCCGCAGACAGTAACTAACAGTTATTTTTAAGAGAAATCGATCAAATTAATTGATTCAATACATAGATGTGTAATAAAAATATTTTAATATTATACCATTAAAATATTTAATGAATATTCGATATTAAAAAAATACTATATAATTTAAAAAACCTTTTGCTTGTAAATATTAAAACTGTGTGAAATATTAAAAGTTAAACAATTAAAGAAATAAATTTTCAAGAACACTTTAGCGGTGAGAACCTCTAATGGAAGTAGCTGAAAGTGACATATCAGCTGCAGAAAGGCAATGAAGCTTTATTTCACCTGTCACGAGCAAGCTTCCGCAATAATGGCACCTTGTTCACCACATTTCATTTCTCTTCATTAGATATCACCTGTTTCATGAAACGTAATAATTAGATTTGTAAAGAAAATTATATGAGTATTATTATAGATATTGAAATGGAATAATTTTTAATTAAATGTATGTATAAAAAACTATAATTATAAAAAATATAAAGTGTAACTAATTCTAAAACGACAAGTAAATATTTATCATAGGTAAATTTTGATGACTGTAACACTTTTTTTTCATACTTCAGACAGAGGCGGCAGAAGAAACCTAGTGTTAAGACACTCCGTTCCCCACATTCCACCGAATTTTTCGAGGCAGGAACTCAACGCCGGGCTTTTACCTTTTTCCGCCACTCAACACGTAATGCCTGTAGAATTCGGCGATAAGCTGGGAAAGGGAGAATCTGAATGCGAACGGGGTGTCTTAACACTAGGTCCCTTCTGCCTACCCAGCTATGTGGTCGAAGCTATATATAAAATGTGAGGTGCTTATGCATTCTTATGATGAAAACACACATTCGTTTTACTTTTTAACTAACATATTTTTTAAGTCACAAAAGGGGTTCAAAATATACATAAATTCCTATAAATTATACCTAATTTGTAACCATAAGATAATCACTGGCAGTGTAGATAAGGCTGGCAGCTGACTGCATGTGACATGTCTGCTTTGGAGAGGGCGAGGGTCCAATTCAAATGTCACTTTCAAAATTATGCTACACTGAAAGCTGTTTATATGCCAAAGCTTATTTTTTCTTATTAATAATTCAATTATATTTAATTTATTAAAACAACAAAATTGTTCAATTTGTTTTCATGAGTCAATTTTGTTTCATTTTTCATAAAAATAAAAAAAAGGTTTTAAAGCATTGCTTGTTGAGTGGCGGATCTCAACCCCGCGTTTTGCCTCGAGACCAGGGCATTTTTCATATCGTCGAGTTGGAATGTAACCCACAACCTTTCACGTTTACAGTTACACGCTTTGACGTATATGCAACACTGATAAAGGACATTTCAAATTTGCATTTAAAGTTAAACAATGTTACCTTTAATTATAAAAAATGGCCTATTTTAATAAGAGCGTTCGATAGGTACTTGCTGTTACAAAGTGACAATAATCAATAAAAATAAATGTAAAAATATTTTATTTATGCAATATTTTTTCTTACAAATTCCATATTACGTTTAAGTAAAGATTTTATCTTGAAAAATCTTTGTCAAAGACGACGGAGCTGCAAAACGAAACTTGTCGAATTCTTTTCAGGATATCTCTATTCCAATGGGAGAGAACGTGAGAAACTCGATCGTACATATTTTACGATTGCACGCTTTTTAACTTAAATATTTTTCAGCGGAATTTAGAAACACTTTCTTCAATTTAAATTTACATATGTGTTTATGTATTAGCATAGCAGTCCCCGAATATCTAAAAGAAATTACGTCAGTTCTAGCCCCTTAATATATTATGAACACCAAAATATTAAAAAATAATTAATTATTAAACTTTTAATTAAAGATTTAATGAAAACACTTGTTCTATACGTAATAAAATTGTGGCTATCCCATTTGAATAAATGTTTATATTTAAAGCTTAATATATATTGCGTTCATTTAATGAGATCATGTATGAGGAATAAACACTGTTTTAATGGACGTGTGGACAGTTACATGTGCTCGGAACTACGTGTTTGCCTGCGGGCGAAGCAAATCTTTACTCATCATTTTGCACCATTTCAACGTGTTTAATTCTATAATGTTAAATACTTTTGAGGCCCTCGTTATGCAACGGCACAAGGGTGTGACTGTAACGTAATGGTTGTGGGTTCGATCCCCACTCGAGGAAAAGAAATATTTATTTTCATTTAAATTTCCATTTCTTCGCTCTGGTGTCGAAGCAAAGCGCGGCGTTGACTTCTGTCACTCAACACGCAATGCCTCCAGAATTCGGCAGAAAGTGGGGAACGGTGTGTCTTAACACTAGGTTCCCTCTGCCTACCCTGCTGTGTGCGGGATACAGAGTGAAGCTGATTTTATTTTTTAAAATACTTTTATTAATTAAACAAAAGATTGAGTTATTTTAAATAAAATTTTTAACTGTATATTTTTAATAGAAAAATATTTAATTGTTTATTTATTCTTTTCTTTTTCTTAGTGCCTAAAAATGAGCGACGTTTTATCATTCCCCATTTCATTTTTCTATTCTCTCTGTCTCTCGTTTTAAAGATATTAAAATATAAATTTGTGCATTAATAAGTGGTATGCATTTTTTACTCTTTAATACCATTTAGAGCATTTTATTGGGTATTTCTAATGAAATACTAGTATCTAGGATCTACACATGGAATTTCGGAGAGCTAATTCAAATTGGCAGTATTAGCATTTAATTAAACATATCGAAAGCCTGATATACGCTTTAACCAAATTTTAAATAGCAACCATTGTTTACACAATGTTAAATATGTAATGTGAAATATTTTACAATCATTTTGGCCTTCGGTAGTGTTACTGAAATAATTCAGCGGGAATAGCCTCGATTTTACTAGGTGCAGATGTCGGTTAAAATCGACTGTGACCTATATAATTTATGTAATTATATAAGCACGTACGCCCTCGTTGGTCGAAAGTACTTAAGTGCTTTCCCCAATTGTTGACTTTAGCTCAGGTTATAACTTAATTGGATCGCACAAAATTCTCTAAGTGTTTATTTTAATTTCACTTTGGTTGTCTTTGGTAATATAACTGTGTAATATTAATTATTTTATAAAACACTTTTTGATTTATAAGTAAAGAATTAATAATATAGTGCATAAGTATGCAGGAAAAACAGTGAAATTTTAAAATGCCAATCTTAACAAAATCTATTTATTATAACAGAGTGTTGAAATTTACATTTTAAAATATTAACAAAATGATTAAGAAATATTAAAAATACATAATATTTATATAATTTATTCAATTTGTTAATACATATCATTATACTAAGTAATTAGGTTTCTCATTCCAATTCCATCATTTTGTTAATGCAAGTTATGTTTGAGAATTGGCACTAGACAGACAATAATGTATAATTTTGAACGTCCTGGAACAATCTAAGTGCTTAATGGCTTCAGTTCTGTCTATATTGATTGCAAAACCACTTATTACAGTAACAACTTCCTGTTCAATTCATGATGAATGCATACGAAAAATAATGAATACGAAATATCCAAAAAAAAGAAAAGGAAGGCATTTACTTGTTTAATATGTTAAAATACATATGATTTAAGCCTGACCTGGTTCTGTTTTTTTGTTATTCGCATACGGAATCCTAAAAAGATCAACGCTTTGTACCTACACTCATTTAAACGATAAACTATAAATAATACAGTTGTAATGAGCCTTTAAAATAGTATTTATTTCATTCCTATAGCTTGCCAAACTTATGTTTATGGTTAATTAAAAAATTTCATGCCTGGCAATATTTAGTGCTGTCTGTGTGTAGGTTGTTAAAATTATTATCCAAAGAGTTTTAACAGCTATATATGCTAAATTTAGTAAATGATGGTGGTGGTTTCTTCCTCAATCATTCAGGGGATTGAGTACATAAAAAATATTTTGACGCCTCAACTGCAATGTTATTTATTGTGAAAATTAGGCAGGGAGTTGGGAACAGACCTGTGCTAGGTTCCCTCTGCAAGCCATGGGAACGGAACGGTATGTGGGAAAATAAGTTATAATTGCATTTGGAAAACACATTTCGATGGCTAGTTTTTCAATAACAATTTTCGTGTGATATATATGAAAATTAGGATAGCAGAATCAATTTATTTGCTTTTCAGATACCCATAATTATTTATCTATAGGTATACAAAAAGGTTTTTTTCATTATATTTCATTCGCATTGGCCGGATTATACAATATGTAAGTAGGTAAGCTCTACAAAATTAATTACTTATTTAATATTATATTGTATGAAAGTGCAATACAAATAATTCTTTTTTAAAAGAATAGTACATATTCATCAATACCAGATTTTCAATGTAAAATTAAAGCACTACAAAAAACCTCATTGTCTATAATATAGCTATAGTAAGAGTAAGTTAACTTATTTATACTGAAACTAGGGGATTCAAATTCATCAGGTTTATTGGTATATGTTTCGGATCCCAGGGAAGTCACCTGGGAGGCTGTTTGTCTTTGATTGCTTAACCGAGATATGATTGATCGGGAGATGGTCCCCTTTTGTGGCATGTGTGGAGGCTGATGCAGAATGCCTTTGGTATTTGGAAGGAAGTTATTAATTATATAGATGCAATATGAGATTGAGGCATCGTGGCGTAGTGGCATAGCGGCACGGTTGTGGGTTCGATTGTCACTCGAGAAAATTAATTATTTCAATTTTTTATTTCTTTACTCTGACAAAGCTCTGCTGACATACAAAATGCGGTGTTGAGTTCCGCCCACAAGACAAAAAGTATAAAGCTAAAAAAAATTAAGACATATCTATTTTAACAAAAAAACTCCCACTAAATTGATAAAAACAATATATTGTAAAACTTAATTTCAACTTTTTTGTTAATTTATTACAAAGTATATTTTTACAAAAAAATACATCTTGTTTCACACGATACCAATAGCGGTACTGCAATCTTGCAGTATCTTAACCATGTGGGAACCACAATTTTACTGGATAGCCAACTATTCACTATACCCTGAAAACATTACTTTAATTAGTAGTGCTTTGTCTGTAAAATATAATTTTAAGTAACTATATATTTATTTCCAAAACAATATCTATAGCGTTAAAATGTCATCCATTTTTAGGGTTTTGTACCCAAAGAGATTTTTTTATACTGAAATAGGTTTGCGTTTGACCGCATAAAGCCTTGTGTTAAGCATTGATGCGGTCTACGATGATATACGCTTGCCTAATAGATATCTATTCACCCCTTTTTGAACACCCACATTGTATGTCATAGGTAATACAGACGCCGGTAATGTTGTCTAAAGAGAGGTTGTTATAGGTAATATTTTACCCAAACGGTAAAATGGGGCCCTATTACTAAGACTCCGTTCTATATTTGTCTATTTGTCTGTCTATCAGTCACCAGGCTGTATCTCATGAACCATGATATTTTATTCCATAGAATTTTCTGTTGTTATTTCTGCATAACAACAAATACACACAGAATAAAACAAATATTTAGGGTGGCTCCTATATACCTACATCGAACATGATTTTTTTCGATCATTTTTGCTCGATATTGATAACGACAACAGGCAAACGCTTGAAATATTCACAGAGTATATTATATATTATCTTTAGAGAAAGGTAATAAAATTAAAATACAACATTTTTTTTATATTTATTCGCGCGCGAGTCCGATTCCCACTTGGCCGGTTTTTAAATTATTATATTTGTAAATTTAAATTGAATGTTATTTATAAAGGTGTATAAAAATATTCGTATAATAAATATATCCATATATCTATTTGTTTATTCTTGGTTAACCGTTTCACTATGGCAACATTTTAAATGAACTTTTGCCACTGCGGTATTGTGTAATTGGTTTCGAAAAAGTGCAATACGCAAAAAAGATTTCAGCATGAATGTAGAGCTCGGTATTGTATTAGTAAAAATTATGATTTATACTAATAACCATTGAAAATACAAAAAATATTATTTAATAGACCAAAAAACATAATCTTTATTATTTATAATAATTATGGAAATCAAAATAAATAAATCAGCTTCACTCTGTATCCCACACACAGCGGCGTAGACAGAGGGAAGCTAGTGTTAAGACACTCCGTTCCCCATTTTCCGCTGAATTCTGGATGCATTGCGTGTTGCGAAGACACCAGAGCGAAGAAATGAAAATATAAATTTAAATAAATATTTCATTTTCTCGTGTGGGAATCGAACCCACAACCAGTTGCCTTTACAGTCACTCTTATGCATATGCGCCATGACTGGCATGTACAATATGTATTTTATCTCAAATATTTTCTTTCTTACAGTTAACTACGGAGCGCAATATACTACTTCCAAGGATAATGTGAAAAGTTAATTCGGGCTTCCAAACTCTACCTCAAATTACAATAATGAAGAGAACTTTTAAGAACATCGGGGCGTTTTGTTGAAGTGTCTCAAAGTTAATAACTGTCGAAGTAATGGAGTGATAGTGGAAATGTCTGCTCGGGAAGTGGAATTGAGTGGCGGCGCGCCGTGGGGCTTCCGCATGCACGGCGGTGCTGATCAGAACCAACCGCTGAGGATATCGAGAGTGAGCTATTGCATTTTTTTAAGGCTTCTGTGTTGCGTTTTTCTCTGCTTTTATTTCTGGTTTCACGCTATATCCCGCATTATGCAGGGTAGGTAGAGAATTACCTACTTTCGACGAATCTTCGAAGATTTGCGTGTTAAGTTGCGAAACTCAACGCTGCGCTTCTCGCCTTCGTGCCAGAGCAAAGAAATGAAAATTTTAATAAATAATAATTCATTACACCGAGTGGGAGTCGAACCCCAAACTGACAAGTTAGTCTAGAATTATATTTTTTTTTATTAAAGTTAAGTATTTTTATAAATAAGTCTTAAAAATAATAAAATAATCTACGAATTTATCGTTTTGGAAAAAGTGTGCCATTTGGCTCTTTCATAACATTTCAGCATTGAGAGAGTCAATCTGTTTTATTATAGAGTGTAATTGTAAAAACTATACAAAATGAAAAACATTGTGTCATTAAGACTACTGTTTTATGTTATAGGCAGATATTTTGTGTCTTTGTAAAAGAAATAGTCAATTTGTGATTTTTTAGCTATTTTATATCAAAAAAGTTAACATTTTCTTATAAAATAAAATTCTTAGAAATTCATCAATAATTACTGTAACATGTTAAAAAGTAAATAAACCATTAATAGAATGACTATTATCGAACATTAAATAATTATTTTCATAAACGAATTATTTTTTTCGAGGGTTAAATTAAGAGAATAAGGGAAACTTTGCGATTAATTCGGAGAAACTCAATAAAAACAATCAACTTGGGCACCCTAAAGTAGGCACTTTTAAACAAATGCTTAGTCTCAAATTACGCTATTAAAATTCTTCCTTTGATGCCCTCGGAATATTGCGGGAGATTTTTTATTCGCTGTAATCGTTTTAGTATTATTCTGTTTTTGTTGGATGGGTCATTACGTGTACGAATATTAGAATGGCAGTCACGTGGTCGAAACGCCTCTTGCATAGCAAAATTATTGCTAAATTTTATACTACATTTACGTTTGACCTTGTCAAATTTTGTGTAAATATTTAAGTTTTTAATCTAAATGTTTTTTATATTTATTTAACATATTTTAATTTTGCAAAAGATTTTTCTATTGCACAAACAGAATTATGTTCTGAATGTTTTAAATATTATAGAATCTTAAAACAAATTTCAACTTCTTATTTATCAAGCCTTGAATGCATAAATTACCTATAATTTTAACCGTATCTGTTATAAATGAAGCTTCATCTCACAAAATATTTAAGCTGTATTTTAATAAATCAGTCAGCTTTTCTTTGTATATTTAAAAAAAAAGATATTTTAAATATTTCTTAGGTGCATTGTTTATAAAACAACAATTTTCATAACATGCTCCACTAAATCAGTTCCATTACTCTATTTCAGTACAACAGTGAATAATCCATTGCGTTGGTCTATTTTCGTGGATGCTTCACTCGACCTCTACCGCTCTATACAATTGATAGGCCGTAAATAACATGTTGACACGAAGGAAATATAGTTTCATCTATAGACAAATGTGTTAATCTCTAGCCTAGCACACGCTTGTGAAAGTTTATCACAGATTCTACTGCATTATATGAAAACACCAGTATAGTGATATATAGGTTAATTTCTCATGCACATGTTGGTAGAGACAGGAATTGAATCCATATTGTTTCGAATGTTGCAGTTACTAACTTAGTTTAAAAGATTTGATATGACATTTTCAATATTAGCTTTGCTACAAGTTATATCTGTAGGGGGGAAGCCAGAGAAAAATGGCGTCAAACGCTACGGTCTCTGCATACCTCTTTCGCCTCGTCCACTATCATCAACCTCATGCTTTTTATGTCATCTTCCTCTAATATTTTTGATGCTGTTTTACGAAGGTCAACTGGAGAACCCCCTACCTCTCTTACCAGTATTAGCTAAGTTTATCAAAAATAATTTGATCATTTTATTACCTTAATTATCTGTTATTATGAAGGTTCCTATATTACATCGTGCCTATTCATCAAAATATTTCTAGAAAAAACGCTTATTTTTGATTCTAGCTTCAAGCTGTATCCCATATATGGCAAGGTAAACAGAGGGAACGTAGTATTTAGACACCGTTCCCTACTATCCACTATATACTATTGTGGCATTGCGTTGAGTAACGCGACTGAACTAAAATGTTTTTAGGCGTAAAGTGAAAACAACTGTTTTTACTAAATCAGTACTGACCCCTATACAAACATATAAATACTTAACCTAAGTAAATCTCACATAAAACGTTATTTCTTATTATAAAAAATTGCTATTATTACAAGTTAGTGGTAATGTACACAATATTTTGGGTTTCAAATCACGAAAAAGCTCTCTGGTGAATGGCAGAGTAATTATTTTTCATTTTTATAATGTTCCGTTGAACATGGAATTCGGTGTATCCATAAATATTTATACCTTCTGGAATTTATTAAAGTATATTTTCTTTAGCGCGACACAAACTGTCGTCGACTATAATTTCAAGCTGTAGCTTAGTTGTAAGCTAAAAAGAAAACGATTTATGCTGGTGCTCTTGAGATTTATGCGGAGCATAATGCAATATATCAGGATCTTATCGATATTCTAAACTTATATGTATAAAATTTTTATTCCTTATATTTTTTCTGCATTTATTTTTAAGGTTTAACGTGCTAGTATGTATATTTAGATGTTTAAATATTTGTTTTTTTAAACATTTGCGTCGAATTATTTTTCAAACTTTAAAAATTTTTGAATTTGAAAACCATATACAGTTTTATCGTAATGATAATCTAAGCTGCTAAGTGTAACAGGAGATAAATGCTAAATTAGTGTTTTCCCACAATTATTTCATTCTACCCATTTTTTTAATTTATGCTAAATAAATAATGGACACAATCTAGTTTTGTATAAAAACTATTACTTTACACGAAATTAAAACCTGTCAAACAAACAAAGCAAAATTATAGAGTGCAAGTCATTTATTCATTAGTAGATTTACATGTGATATAAAAATTAATAACTAATAGCTCAAAAAAAAATCGAATTAAATTAATAAGCATACCTAAAAACATTAATAATAATAGTACATAGATTGTGTAAGGTAATTCAATAACACAGTCCGTACGCAAACCAACATATTACAAAATAAAATCGTTTCTATTTTAACAATGTGAATAATTCTCGAGAATCCAATGTATCTACAGTATATCTTACTTTTCCTTCAACAGAGCTTCAGCGACACGCCCCAGCGGACGCCCGACGTGAGTAAGGTGTGTGCGTGTTCCTTAACAAACAACAATCAATCTCGCTAACGAGTGTTCGCACCCGTATTTATCAAATATTTGGCTATAACATCCTTTTTGTTCTTGTGTACTATACTAACATCGCGAATATGCTTTGGCATTATGCTGAAATTCTATAGAAGTTTATTGTAATGATCAATTTTATATATATTTTTTAGCTTTACTATGTATTCCACACTCAGCAGGGAAGGCAGATGGAACCTAGTGTTAAGACAGTGAGTAGCAGAATTCAACGCCGCGATTTGTCTCGATACCAAAAGCAAAGAAAACGAATACATAAAATATTTCATTTCCTTGAGTGAAAACCGAACCCACAACCTGTCATGTTTATAGCACACACGCTTGTGCCCCTGCTTCACGATTGCCCCGAACATTATATGTATTTGATTGTAAATATATATTTGCATTATATGCAATATATAGTTCTGTAGAGCATTACAAAAAATTGGAACACAACTTTTCTTTAGCAGTACAATAACTGGAGCAGCCTGTAAGCCTGCTGTTAAGCGCCAACTTCTCTCATTAGTCGAAAGCCTTTGCCAACTTATTGGTATTAAAACTAAAAAGAATACCTCAATAATATGAACCATTGATTGTTTTAACTAATAAAAGAAATTAATGGGAATTGCTTATTATTATATTAATAAAATAAACATTTATTTATGTTTTATCTTGAAAGCGATATAGTGATAGAAAGGGCAAGAAATAGGGCAAGTATCTAAGTTATCTAAGAGAAACTTAAACATACTTTTATTTTAATCTCTAACCATTTTAATGAAATGCACATTTATGGCAGAAACTTTTTCATTTCGTTACGCCGCTTGAACCTTCAGTTCCAAATGCGTTGCTCACTTCATCTTAAGTTTTATTCAGAGATAGAATTTTCAAGTACGTCTTTATTCCTAGAGCACTTGAAGGGTGTAAAGCCTGCGCTATTTCCACATCCTCGCTTCTGGCGTTGGTAGGACTGTGTTATCGTAGGCTTTCAGCGTTTCCCCTTGGCGGAATCGAAACGTTGTGGCGATGGATATACGAATGTTTGTCGTTTAGTTTTCATTTGTATTACAATACAAGTATTCCAAGATACAATTTTTTTCTTTCTATGTTATTTACATTTATAAAAATGTATAGTAATATATTTTAAATTTTGTTTATTAATTCATAATTTTTTTTTATCAGTTTCACGCTATATTTCGCATCTTGCAGAATAGGCAAAGGGAACCTAGTTCTTTTCGTTACCCGTTTTCCGCTCAATTATCGAGACATTGCGTGCTTAGTGGCGGAACTTAACACCGCGCTTTTGCCTTGGTACCAGAGCGAAAACCAATTTTATTAAATTGTAAAATTTATACTCCAATTTTTAACTCCAATTTTTTATATTTTTATAATTTTTTGTTTTTATTTAAGTATTTAATATGCATGCATGCATAATGTACATTTAGATATGCATCCTACCCAAATATTCGCAATCCCGATCATTATAAAGTGTGACGACTGTTAATAATTTGCTGATGCATAAATATGCCTACTGGGCACTCGTGTGCGCCTCATTTAGAAAATCATTATGAATTTCACATTCGCTTTACCAGACGTGGTTATATATTGCATTTGCTAGTTTGCAATTAATTAAATTATTTGTCACATACATCGATTTTGTTAATTTCCTGTAATGGAATTTAGTTTGTATTTTGTTGTATATTATTAAATACCTATTTGGCTATATTTATGTATTTCAATTTTTTTTTAAAAAACAAAATTTTGAATGTAGCGGTATTTAAATCTGTATCTCTTGGAAACCGTAGGGTATTCTTAGATAGTGCCTTAAAAATAATTAAATTAGTTTTTGTTATGAACAAAATATATAAAGAGCGGAAGTGTCAGCGAACCATTTACGGGAACAGCATGTAGTGTGTTTAATTTTTGAGATTTTATATTAATTGTATTAGGCTTTTATAGAGTAGTTAAAACTGTGGTTTCATTTAAAGTGTATGAAATCTTCGGTTCGCTAGTCCGACTCGCACTTGCCCGGCTTTTTTTAAAATACAATTTAATGCAAGTTGAATTTAAACTCATATTGGTTGCGTCTTAAATTTTAAAGTTACAATGGAATCGAAAGGTAAATTGAAATTATATCTATCCATAAAAAATCCAATATTCCACGCGATAGGTGACTCTGGCATAAGCTTTATGACGACGACCTAGATATCCACAGGTGCTCTGCCACACCACTCAGATCTAGCCGGTTTATGCGCTTTTACTGAAAGGTATTAGAATACGACAAAAACCGAATGTACTACATTAGTGGAGTAATGTTTATAAATAATTAAAATAAATCTAGGCACTCAGTCGTATATTTATGAACTTTTGTTTCTATATATTTTAGCATATGACTAGATTTGCTATATGATATTTCTTACTACTTTACATTAGTTATTAATTTCAATGGAATTTTTTGTTTTTTTTTAATTGAAGTTGAAGTTACGTACCATTGAAGTTGCGTAGTTATATATTATAGTTGCGTTCGTTTGTGACAATTCGGGTTTTAAGTGAGTAACAGAGTGTCTTAACACTATTTTCCCCCTGCCTACACCACTACATACGGGATAGAGCGTGAAATTGGAAAAAAAATCATACCAAAACCTAATAACAGCGATAACAGTAGTGTGAGATATAAATAGGATAAATTGGGTTCAGTACTCAAAGAGGCAGATAGTAGATCGCGTAAGCAAAACACGTGCACATGGAGTCAAGTGTACGTGCCTCAAATTCCAAGATCGAATTTCAACTGGCCAACCATGGTAGAACCGCGTTGAAACAGCAGTTTACTCCTTATTTGTTATTCCTGTTCTGCAGGATTGGAGTTCATATTATAATGGTCCTCCAGTACCTCGTAGTCACGACATATTTTATCAATTTATGTTCTTTTTATCAGATCTATAATTGATTGGGATATAAGTAGTAATTTTATTATTATTTAAACGTATAATAAATGATTATAGAAATGTATGAGTTTATATTTAACAGATATTTTAAATATAAATAAAGTACTATTAAATTAAAATTTAATTTAAAATTAAAAATATCTGTTATAACTTGCAAAGTGAACAGAAGGAGTGTAAAATAAATTAACAAATTCTCTTAAATTTTCTTATATTAAGTTTACTGTGGAAATTAAATTACTATTTTTGGGATTCCGTATAAATTTATAAATATTTGATGTTTGACCTATAGTCCAAAAATTGGTACGGAACCTTTGATAGATGAGTCCGACTGCTAATATAAAGTAAAATAAAAAATAGTATAGTAGCAGTGTAGTATATAGTAAAAAAATTTTATATTACCACCTAAGTACAATAACTGATGACGATATTGTACAAGACATGAATAAAATAGTAAAAGATAGTAAGTAAAAGAAATAAAAGAACTTACATTACAACGCTATATCCAAATAGATAATCTTTAAGACTAAATACTTGTTGTTAGTACCGCAGTAACAGCTTGCGTTATTGTAACTTTATCCATAAATTCTTATATTGCACATTTCTATAAAAGCCAGTACCAACTTCGAGGTTGATTACAACAGATTGTGGGAGTTGTACTTTTAATTAAACTAAGTGCCAGTGTAGGAACTTCCTCAAAAGTTATACGATAAGGTTTTGTAACTTCACGCATGGAGATATTTTGTTTGAACAACAAATAAATATTAATTTATGTATACTTATACATTATTTTTTTTTATTTTCCATAATGAAGTAATTTCTCTACTGTACGGCTGTAAAAAATCTTTTGTTAATTACCAAGAGGTACATTTATATACTAAAGTGCACCTGCCAAGTGAAACGTTGAAATAAAACAATGGGAGCCGTAATTTAGATTTTCTTTTAAATTATTTCTTCTATGTCCAATGTTTTCAAACTATTGCTCGTACAGGTCAAGGGGCAGCTGGTTACTTTTTACTTGTACTACGACTAACGATTACTGTTTACTTATCGACTGAGATTGAGGTATTTTCATTTAACAGCTGAGAGAAAGAAAATATTTAACAGGTTATTCTATAATTATGATTTAAAATTATTTTCTATTATTGGAAAATTATATAAATTATATAACCAAAAAACTATGCGGCAAGAATAAAATTATATGGGAGACCGCATCAATTTTAAAACGAATTAAACACCTCAGGCGTTAGGGGTGAACAGAACACGCCCATCACTGCAGTCTACAATGAACACCCAAGACACGCCAGCATAAACGCGTCGCGATTACACGCTCTTATGAAAATTGTATTTTACGTATATTTTAAATTATTTCCATACAATACAATACAAGTTCATCGGCCTTTTAAAAATTCATTGAGGTTCTGCACGTAGACGCGGTGGTATCAGCTCGTGAGTGCCTTGTACAGATTAATATTCGAAACGGGTGTCTATCCCCGATACAACAATAGCTACGGGCTCACGGCGCATGCATATTCGAATAATGCCCATATAATGTTTCGATGAAATTGGCTCTACGGTCGCGTGCCTTCTAAGCTTTAGTATCTACTTTGACTTTCTAGGAGCGACTGGACTAAAGTAGTCATTTATACTCTGACATAATTGAGTAATTTTTTCTTTTATATAGTATTTTTTATTGGTTTCTGTGATGTAGTTGCATATAGCTTTAGTATAGAGTAAATAGTACGTAATGACTACGATTAAATAGTGTGTGCGTGAATATTAATGCCCGAGTGCAAGTAAGGATCCGTTGAGTGCACTACGGAAGGAAACATGCTAAAGTTTTGTTCACCGGCGGCGAGGCGGCGCGAACCTAACGCGGTTTGTAACTACTGAAATTTCATGCTGCAATTGTTTAAGTGCCCCATTATACGCGCTACGACCTGATGAGTTTTTCATATTCTCGTTGTGTTTTATATTGAAATTATAAATGAAACTCATGAAAATTATTTAAATTTGAAAATTTCAATACACTAGGTTATTTATCTAGAATATCTCCATAATGCTTAGCTGTAAAGGTCCATTTATATCCAAGATGAAAAATAGATTAACCAAGAATAAAGTTTCCTTAGAAATTTTCTATAAAATTTCCAACATAGCAAGAATTCCAACGGTATTTCAATATTTATTTTATAATCCTGAGAGAAACACTTTAAAACATTAAAGAATTATGTCTGCCTTTGTAGATTAGATAAAACCATTTTGTATAACTGTATAAAATTGTTTTATACAATTTTAATATAATATAGTGCGTTTTAATGTATAACATAACAAGTGAGTGGTAGAACTACGATCATTATGGTTCGTTTGCATCCGTACAGTGATATTATTTTTATAGGTCACATTTGCTGTGGATTGCATTATCGGTTAAAGTTATTGCCTTTGATAATGGTTTTAATTATTCTGTTGTTTCCTGATTTTCGTATTTTCATTTCATGTTATCTATTACAATTTTATTGTGTAAATATTTTTTTTATCATGCTGTATTTATTCCGCTCACACCAGGGTCAGCAGAGGGAATAATATTAAGACACTACATTTCCTATTGTCAGCCGAACACAAAGTGTGACTGACAATGTGACGGGTTGTGAGTTCGATGCGATCGATATTTCCTTCGCTTTTGTGTAGCGGCAGAGTGGCGATGAGTTCCGCTACTCAACCCTCAATGCCTCCAGAATTCGGCGGATAATGGGGAACGGAGTGTCTTAACACTATGTTCCCTCTGCCTATTCTGCTGTGTGCGAGATACAGCGTGAATCTGAGTAAATTATTACACTTACCGAGTATTAACTTTCCTTAAGATCCTTACCTTTTCCTTTATATTTTTTTTATTTTTGTTTTTTCTGAACACGTTAAACACTTATATAAACATCGGCTTTTTCAGGTAAATCCGGGGCGAAAGGCGTCGCTAAGCGGGATCCGTGAAGGCGATGTCATAACTTCAATCAATGGCAAGGCGACCAAGGACATGAGCAACTCAGATGCACATGCGATGTTACGATCTGCCGGACCCGTGTTACGGTTAGGGTTAAACGAGTAAGTGTTTTAGTTTTGTTCTTGTTTAGGGAGAAACTTGTCCATCTTCCAATGATATTTTCCCTAAATTCTTTTTTATCAACTATACATGCTTAGAAACAATTATATTATAATAAATTATGTTGATTTATTTATATGTATTTTCTCAGCTTTTAGAGTAATACATTGTTATGTCATATATTTCCTCCCGAAAATATAAAAAATATAAATTCTGGGTCGTATATACTATTTTAAAACTATTATTTAATATAAAAGATAGATTTCTCCAAAAACACTTGTTATACGCCGACAAGCTGGCATTAAACCAAGTTATACAAATGCAAACAATTGAGCTCCAGATTTACATAATAGTACAGTCAAGTACAAAACTGACAGTGAGACAGAGAGATGCAAAGTGACGTGGACTTCAAAGTATCGCCGTATAAAGGATTTTTAAATTTTACTGAATATTACTCCGTGTTGCTTTGAAGTCGCCATTTTGTGAGTGACTGTACCGGAGATTCGTTAATCTAGTTATCTATGGTGCTCGGTGCACACGATATTTGAACTCTGGAACTGTTTTGTAAATGGGAAATGGTGGAAGCCGAAGCATTAATGAAGCTCAGTTGCATGTGGCTATCGGAGGCAGGGCACTCGATTACCATTCTGCGATTGCAGTAGTATATTTACTTTATTACGTTTACTTTAAAACAAACTGTTTTCTATTTAAAATTAAAGGAAATATGAGCAATTTAAGCTGTTTATCGAAATAATTAATGTTGCTAGTTTTACTTTAAGCTTTTGCTGGTCGCTCAGTTTTCTTGACATTTCTTTTCAGTTTATAAAATTTAAAAAAAAGTTAAATTCTCAAATTGGACGTCATCATGCTTGTACAGATTATATGGCAACATTTATAATTTATACAATGTATGAAATAAACTTTTACAAAATTCTAATTTAAGTTTTCTTGTCGCCAGAGACAGGGAGATGTCACCGCGAAGACGATCTATTGGAAAAACAACGGAGCTGAAAAGTAAGTTTAAAGTTAGCTTGTAGCTACTTTTTAAGAACAACCATTGTTTATAGTAAGAATGTAGTGGTATCAGGTTCAAATCTACTCGACGCAATGTTATTGCAGGTAAAGTATTTCTTAGCCTGGCATATGCTTACTAGGTCATAGATGCACAGTAACTTTAATTATATTTCATTTCTTAGGAAGAGACCTTAAATATGAAAACTAAACCTAGTGATAAAAAATACAAACTTAAAAGTATTCTATAAAGAATAAAAAAGAAAAAACAAATCGAATTTAGTAATCTCGTGGTAGAACAAAAAATAAAGCTCAATTCATTGTTTAATATGCACGGAATATTCAAACGCACGCCTTGTTTAAATAAGTAATTTATACTAAAACATAGCTGAGGCATAAAAGTGGAATTTTGACTAAATCCTAAATTATTTCTGTATATAAATATAATGGAATAATAAAGTTAATGTTGTTATTAAGAAGTGCAGGTTATAGAATATGTATTTTTTCCCAGCTTCATGCTGTATCCCGCACACAGCAGGGTAGGCAGAGGGAACCTAATGTTAAGTTAAGACCGTTCACCATTTTCCGCCGAATTCAGACGGCAATGCGGCAAATGTGGCAGAACCCAACGCCGCGCCTCGACAACAGAACAAAGAAATTAAAATATACATTTAATTAAATATTTCATTTCTTCGAAGGGAATTGAACCCACAACCAGTCGTGTTTATAGTCACACACTTGTGTCCCTTCGCCACGACTGGCCTCACTAGAATATGTTTATTAAATTAAAACATCACTCCTAATTATTTTGTCCAAAAAGTAATTAGTTTTTAACCCCATTGAAATACTCGCCCCAACCGCAAGGGCGACTGACCTATTAAGTAGTTCATGTATAATTACATACCCACTATGGATTCAAGAGATGCACTACGTTAGTAAACATATATTATATTCTTTTTCGCACATAATAGAACATTTATATAAATGTAAACGGAAAAGTTTAATTGACATGGGTGAGCTTATTTCTAAAAGAAATCTGTTTCAGCCAATATTTTTATGTATCTAATATTATTTTTCAAAAATACCTTTAAATGCAGTTAGTTTGGCCATATTTTTATGTTAATAAATAATTAAAATTGTATGAAATTATATTATACAATACAAGTGGGTTTTGTGTGAGTTATTACAATTTTAATACATATTATGTATGAGGAAACACTGTAAGTGTAAAAAAAAGTTCTTCGTTGCTCTGAAAATATTTTTATTTTACTTTTTATTAGCAAGGTAGTAGAGACCGTAATCCCCTAGTAAGCTATAAAACTTTTAACTATAAAACTCATTCTACTAGTACTATAATGAATTTACACGATTATAACTTATGCTAAATGTCTAACTAAATGCTAAGTTTCATGGCAATCATGAAACTGCAATCGTGAAATTAATCAATTAAAACACGAATGACATTATTAATAACTGATGAATAATAACGTTAAGCTTTAGTTAATAATATTAAACTTACCACCATAGATAAAATAGTATATTCTATAAATACAAAATATTATCAAATTGTATAAAACAGCCTGATTAGACTCTTTGCCGGCACAAAGAGGATGAAGGTATTAAGCGTTATCCTCCAGAAACTGCAATTTGCAGCAATATTAATTGACGTCGTCTTTAAAGTGCATTTAGTAGGGTTATTCAGAGTAGATTTGCGATAAAGCATAATGGCGTGCAGTTTTAGTTACTATTTAAAGTTCTACCAACTTTCAACGGCGGTAATTTTCTAAATTGCAATTTGTTAGAGCGTTTACATTATCAGACGACAATTCCAGTACAGTAGTTACTTTTGTATGTTTAATATAATTTTAGCAACGAAAAGTCATGTTTATATTAAAAGAAAATTAATAGTAGTTCTAAGCATGCTTATATTTTTTTAACAGACTTCTGTAAGAAAAGGAGGTTATCAATTCGACTGTATTTTTTTTCTTACCTTTTACGATTTAAAGTAAAAATTCTAGTACTATTTTTAACATTTTTAAAATGTTATTCCATACTTACAAAAGAAAAATCCTATTTTGGAATTGGAATACGTATAAAAATTTTAACGTAGCGGGATTTGAACCTACGTTCCTTGGAATCACCAAGTGGACAGTGAGGAACGGGACGTGGAATTCTAATAGTATTTTACTAAATGTGGTTTGACTATTTTTGATAGCGTAAATAATATTTTATATATTTTCTTTAACTGCTTACTTAAAATTTTATTCTAACATATGATATACGAGTGAAGCTGTTAGAGCTTAATTGTTATAATTAAGCTTTACTCGCTCTGCTTTTTCTTTTATCAACTTTCATTAAAGTAGCCGCCAGATGCACAAAGATCACTTCTGTATGAAACTCTTTTCTCTAGAAAGCTGCCACTGCCACTTGCAATGGTATTGCAGTGGGTGTCACTAAAATGCATTAAGATAATCTTCATTTTAAAAAGATTTAAGGTCTTTAATAGCGAATTAGATTTGAATATTATTTAAACAAATATATAATATCGAGATAGTTTTCTAATTTTCAATAATGTAAACTTATTTTAAAAAAATATATGCTATAAAACGATTAAAAGCGATTAAATATAAAATATCTATATAAAAACAATATGCTTCGTATTTAAAATTCTTTATTTTGGCCTAACCGTGTAGATATATATATGTGAACAGACGAAAGTACCTTATTATATATATTATTTGTATATTTAATATATGCATATATTAGAACAGGCGTAGTAGATAAATGAGACTTATAATGAGATTTTTTCCGCCTCCACCGTCGCCGGCTTAATGTAATCAGATGCATACTGTGCGTTCCGGAAACGCATGACGTACGGGAAGGAAATTTAATATCCAGTGAAGGAATCTAATTTTACATGAGAATATAACCCATATACTGTAAAAGTTTAGTCTAGTATAAAGTTTTAAATTTATATTGATTTTTTTATATAGCGGGTGGGAAGAGGGAACCTAGTGTGAAGATAGTACGTTCCCCACTTTTCGCCCAACTCTGGAGAGAATGAGCACATTGTGGCGCAACTTAACGTCGCGCTTTGCCTTGTTTGCGGAGCGAGGAAATGAAAATGTGAAATATTTCATTTCCCCGAGTGGGAATCGAACACACGACCCTCGCGTTTACAGTCCCACGCATTTATCACTGCGCTATGACGGCCTCATATTCAATTTATATGAAATAGATATTTATAAAATATATTCATATTATATATTTTTATAAAACGGTTTTATATTAAACTATTCGAGTAATGAGTATATAATTATTCAAACAATAGCTTGTTAAATTAATTGATGCACTTATATTCTCGAATACGATTAAATTAATCGTCAGAGGCATTGAATGCGAAAAGGCTTGGAGCTCCGAATAATATTTGATCTAGTTTTTGATTTATATCTAACTACGAGTACATTCATTTTATTTCGGTTTATTTGAAGCTTGTTTGGTTTAAACTGTACCTATAGATTTTTTTTCTAAAAAAAGCTTATGTTTGGTACATTTTTTTAGTTCATCATTTACTATAATTTATCAGAGAAGACAAATAAGTTTATTATTAAAAAATCCCCGAGATGTGTATAACTATTTTTAATCTTCTTTTATAAATTAGTCCAGTAAACGCGACTAGTTGTGGGTTCGATCCCCACTCGAGGAAATGATATACCTATTAATTAAAATTTATGTATCCATATCTTCGCTCTGGTGTTGAGGCAAAGCCACTCAACATGCAATGCTTCCAGAATTCGGCGGAAAGTGGGGAACAGAGTGTCCTAACACTAGGTTCCCTCTGCCTACCCAGTTGTGTGCGAGATACAATGTGAAGGTGATTTATTTTTTTAATTTTATAAATTGTGATCTAATACATTTAATTCTATTTCAGGACCATCACAACTAATATCTGAAATAAACAGTGGAAGAGCAACGCCTCAAGCTCCAGTATACGCCACAATACGACCAGCGACTTCCAACAACAAACTTTCATCGCCGATACGATCTCTGAACTCCCCGCTCAATTCGACTCCGCTTATAAAGTCCGTATCTCCTGAGCTCAAATTTCACCCAACTAATCCTTTCTACTCAACACTGCCAAATTATACTAGCACTTCAAAACTTCCCATACCAAACGGCAAGCCTTCGAATACTTCAACACATAGATCTACAAAATTAACAGATCCATTTAAAAATGAACATGAACTTAAGTTATCCTCATTCTTTTCAAAGAAATTTGACCCTGGTCCGAGCAGTGTACACAATATTAGTTACGAATCGCAAGTCAATTCTTATGATACTCCAAAAAAGTGTTCATCGAGTGACAAATATAGTTCCTTTTCTGATAGTCAAGTGTTATCGGAATCTAGAAAAAATAATGATATTAAAGATAATATTAACCCATTTGATTTAAAAAATAATGATGTTAGACATAATAATTTGACATGTTCAGATGAAAAGATAAATAGCAAGCCTATAAATGGATCGGCACTAAATTATTCTAAGAGCGACGGTGATTTTCGATTAAATGATGAAGTTATTAAGCATTCTACGATCTCTGAGAAGAAAATTAGTGAAGTCGAGGAAATTAAGACAATAAGAAAAATAACATTAAATGGATCTACTGAAAATCGAAATAATCAAAACGGAGGGTTAAATTATTATGAGGATAAAACGCCAAAATTCAACACAGGCACTCCGAATACGAATTCTACAAGTGAACGTAATGTACCAACAACAACAAAAAACAATAATTTTCCTAAAAATAATATCGAAAAATCTGAGAACGTTAAACGAGAGTTTTGTCACAATATAAGCATTTACAAGTGTCCAGAAGACATTAGTTTTGGTAAGTACTTATGACTTTTATGTTGTTATATCTTTTTATGGACTATTTTCTTATTAATATAGGGTGTGTTTCTTATTAATATGTGATGGGTTTATCTGACAGAGGTCTCATATAGCTGTAGGTTCAAATCTCATTTGGGCAATATTTTAATATGAATAAATAAGTGTTCTACGGTGTTCTATATAACATTAAATTTGCGGAGTGACTTGCCTTGCAATATGTAATTGATTTAGTTATTTGTGAATTGATTAAAAGTTGAAATATGTATAATCTGTAAGCAATTGCTTGTGGCCGATGCCTACAAGCACCTGCCCTCGATGGACACCATTCCACTGCTTTTATAGTCTTTTTCACCTATATCTAGCTTTACACGAGTACGCTAACAATTCTTTCAACGTTTTTTTTTTCGTAAAAATGTTTAATGTATAAACACTTTGTTTTTACTATTTGATTATAGTTGGAAAAGATTATAGAATAAGCTCACAAGATGTTTGTTTTATATTTACATTATATCTTATATTGTTTTTACGGATTTTTAATCACTATTGCGACGAAAATCCTTAATTCGCTTTTGATGTCTTTTGAATTACACACACCTACATATTATGTGACATTAAAACGGTCGTTATATTATTTTTAAAATTTTATGTTTTGCTGGATGGCATGTTGTTTATTTCTTATTTGATAATGTAAAATATATCAAAAGAATAGGCATTATAAATTTAAATATCAAGAAGTCTGATAATAATTTAAAAAAACAACTTTTCGACTTACGTTTTTTAAACAAGGCCTATTGAATTTCGTGAATCCCTGTTATTTTTACTTAGAATTGAATGAGATCAGATTTCTCCAGCCTCATTAATTTTAGCAATTTTCCTTAATTCTCACAGTTTTGGCAGATTTTCAAACTTAACGCAAGTATTTTGATGAAAATTGGAGTCGACTTACCGATAAATTTGTTTTTAATCGAATCGCCTCTGTTGTATTTCATTCATACATAATACTTTGCTTAATATAAAAGTCCGTATCATTTATTGATTTTTTTTCTTTATCATATTTTAAAGACAGGAAAAATTGTAAAGCTCACAGGATATAGGAATTATGTCGACATAGATTATGTGTGTTGCAACTTACTAACATATTACCCCACATATTCTTCGGAGTAAATATACTGTTAAAATGGTATTGTATATCAATTTCATATAATAAATTCTAAATGATTTCTCAGCTTAGATTAGGAAAATCGGGTCCAAATTATAAGAATTATCTTCTCTAACATAGAAGCCTATGTTAATAATTGCGATCATCTGGAAAGTAAAGAAAACAGTCCCTGTATAGCACCTGTAGAAGTATTGTTCTCATCTCTGGGCCGGTGCCAGTATCAGGTTGAACCATTTCATCGCATATAACGTAGACTCAATAATCCGTGCAAGGCTCTACAATTTGGCTTTAGACCTAGAGACTCCTCACTATGCGTTCTTTACCACCTTTATCATGGGGGTCTGGATAACTAGACCCCCATGATAAAGGTGGTAAACCTAGCTAGCTAGCTAGCTTGACCTAGTATCTGCTACCGAATTTTCATATTGCACATTATAAAAACACAGACAAAGTCAGAGTTACTTGAGGTTCCTAAAATCATCTTTCGGTAGTGTGTTACCAGATATAAAATTAAAAATAGGTATATTTTTTCTTCTGGAAATGTCTAGTCTAGTCTAGTATCGGAATCTATGATGATGTAATAACGAACAATTATCGCATATTCTCTAAATCAAACAAGACAATTGAAGGCCTCCGGCCGGCCTAGGCGTGGTGTCTCGCTTGGAAGGTCTTTAATCTTAGTAAAACTCTAAAGTATTTATATTTTGTTATAATCGGTTGATTATAATAAATACTTATTTATTTTTTAATGTCAATATTGAAACGTGATTAAAAATATGAAAGGTCTTACGCCTAAAATTTGCTGTAACGCCAATTAACCCTAGTAATAAAATTAGATAACTTTAATATAAAAAATATATAATTTTGATGAGATACAATTTTTTATGCAAAGTATAGAGCGTAGTGTTCTGTTTAATGGTCCTTATTCGGTGCACATCATTTCTAGAAGCGGTTTTTATCTTTCTGCATATAAAGTTAGTTAAAAAGCTGATATTGATTATTTTATTAATAAAATTGGCATAGGTATATTCTTAACCTTTTAGTATTTAGCGTGTATCGATCTATATAAGCGAATCAAGTCAAGGTTAGATAGGATGGGTGCGGCGTTACGCTCTGGAACACCACTTGGATAGCCACCCGAAATCTTTAAGTATTACCACCGTCGACTTAGCATAACGTTCCTAAAACGGCGGTCTGGGTAGTCGTTTGTTTTAATAATTTAGTGTAATTATATGTAAAGTGTAAATTTCTTATTTTGATATGTGAAACAAAATATAGAAATTAAATAATTTTTCGAATTTTTTGGTCAAGAATTAATTATGAATTCTCCATGCTTTGCAAGTACCCCGTATGTTTTCTATCCGCCTTCCGAATCTTCCGCGACTGAGACAGATGATAGCACAGATTCCGGTTGCGAGAAAAATGTCGATGGTGGTACCCGAACGAAATATAGCGATCCAAAGCGTAGAACAATTAACAAAGTTAGCAAAAAGATACTAAAAGCGATCGAACGACTAACGTGTAATATAAAGCGACCCTCGAAGACAAAGAAAGTTGGCGATAACAAAAAGAAGAATGAGTTTAAAGGTCAGTGGCGTTAGAAATGTAACAAAATAGTATAGTTTATTGTATTTACTAATAAAAGTGTGATATACTTGGATGCTATGGAATTTTCGTAATCTAAAATTTTTAGGTAGGTGACGAAATGTGAGGAATTTTGTTATTAATTTTAATGCTTAGGATTCATTTAGGTACAATAGGCATATAGACATAGCTGCTCTACCATTATTATACTCCGCCTCCAAGTGGTCAATAAATCCACAAAACAAAGCACTAATACTTGAATTTTCTCAAGAATTGCCAAAATATTATTTTGTAAACTAAAGTAAAAAAAACAACATGCCATTTTACAAACTATAGAAATATTTCACTCGACGAAGTGAAATATTTATCTGCATTTATATTTCCATTTCTTCGCTCTGGTGACAAGGCAAAGCGCGGCGTTGAGTTCTGCCACTCAACACGCAATGCCTCCAGAATACGGCAGAAAGTGGGGAACGGAGTGTCTTATCACGAGGTTCCCTCTGCCTACCTTGCTGTGTGCGGGATGCAGCGTGAAGCTAATTTAATTTTTAATAAGTGTTAAATGATTTGTAAAATTTTTGTAACTTCCATTGGCTAAAAATATTAAAATTTAAACAATGCACCTCATAAATTTGGTCGCACACGACAATGTGGTCCGATAAGGCGTTAAAAGTTACGCGTCCATGTTATTTTTACATACGAAACGTGAAATTCATTATATTTTCTCCGGAACGGTTCCAGAATTTAAAATTTAGAGTGTTATAAAGTTGATAACGTAATATAATTAAACTAAAATTAAAAGTCTATATATAAATCTATGCGATACGTGATCCTAACAGATTTATCCAGATTAAGTTGAAGAATCTGTAAAATGGTATCTTTTTAATTCTAAGTATAAATAATATATTTAATTTCTTTATATTTAAAATAAAAAAAACAAGGGTTAATAAATAAAAATAAATATAATTTTATTATACTTGACATAAAACATTTACAGATACAATTGGTTTTGTTACATTTGAAGTTTATGCAAAAAAAATCCTTTAAAGACATGACTCTGATGACTCTGAATACTATTAGGTTCTGGACCCCAAGCACTTAATATCCTTGCTGAATGTGCAACTTTGGTACTATCTCGGCTCTTGATATGCAAAAAATATGATGAAAAGACCCTTCTTCGTCCTTGGCATATTAAAAATACGATAACTTTACTTTTTGAATAATAGAAAGGAGAAAAGATGAATCGATTTAAAAATATTTATTTATTCTATAATACCTATGAAATTGATAAGTATTATAGAAGAAAAGTAGTAAGTCCTAGTAAAAAGTTTTTTGCATAAACTCCTAATGAGTTTCTCGCGCCAGTTCTTCTTATGTCTGAGGCAAGTAACTTTAGTGGACTGGTAGTAAATTATTTGACATTTTGAATAAAATTATTTGACTGACTTTATTTGCATATTTACTTACAATAAATATTTTGAATATAAGGTACCTTTCAATATTATAAAATATAAATAATCAAAGCCCAGTTAACCGCTACCATTGTTCATTAATAAAATCCCCGGGGTAATACCATCATATACGGTACGATATTAGCATATTATCGCAAAGGATTTCCACTTAAAAGTTTATTAAACATATTCAAATGAATTTGACGACGTTCATATGTTACATATACGTTTTACGGTAATAATACGCGTATTTGATTTAGCATTACTTCTTTTGTTTTTATATTAAATTCCTTTAGCAGAACTATAAAATAGATCGACGAGGCCGTCGTGGCGCATCGGCACAAGGGTGTGAATGTAACGCGACGATTGTGGGTTCGATCCCCACTCGAGGAAATGAAATATTTATTTACGTTTATATGTCCATTTCTTCGCTCTGGTGTCGAGGCAAAGCGTGGCGTTGAGTTCTGCCACTCAACACGCAATGCCTTCAGAATTCGGCAGAAAGTGGTGCTGTGTGCGGGATACAGCGTGAAGCTGATTTTTTTTTGATAAAATAGATTTCTCGTTTATTCTACATGATTGAAAATTAGTTAAAATAATAATTTCAATTAGTTTTCAGCATTTTAAGGCATGTTTTATCGGTATTTCACATGGCATCTAACACATTTTCGATAAAGAAAATTTACAACATTATCGATATTTATATAATATAATGGAAGCAAACGAAATATGTAAAACAAATATTTATAGAAGAAGTATAAATATTATTCTGATCAGAGAAACGAATTCTGTTGCGCAATAAAGCTATTTATTTGCCAGGTCATTGCACCGCCAGTATGTTGCATTTGACTGAACTACAATATTTAATTCCGTTTCTTGGTTTAACTAATAATAACATTATATTCTCTTAACTATAGAGAGATAGGCATATTTATGTATATATAGAATTCAGTATGTAAAACTAATAAATTGTATGTCTGTTTAAAAACGTATGCCATAACTTAAATACAAAACAAAATTACTATATACCAAATAAAAAAAACAGCTTCACGCTGTATCCCGCACACGGCAGGGAAGGCAGAGGGAACCTAGTGTTAAGACATTCCGTTCCCCACTTTCCGCCGAATTCTAGGCAACGCCGCTTTCTGCCTCGACACCAGAGCGAAGGAATGAAAATATAATTAAAAATAAATATTTTATATCCTCGAGTGGGGATCGAACCCACAACCATCGCGTTACAGTGCACCTTTGTGCCGCTGCGCTACTACGGCCTCACATATATACTAAATTAATAATGGATTAAAATTTTCCATTAAAATCTGGAAACTCTATCGACGTAATATAACTCGTATTTACACAATAAACGACCAGGGTGCGCCCCACGCATCGTGATAATCTGACAGGCACAGTTCCGTCCCTTTTGACTGACTCAATGCTCTCCTCGCTTCAGTGGTAACACACAACACGTGTTCCACTTCGGACGTGGAATCTTGCACAACTCTGTTTGTCCACGATTTACCACGAAATGAAAATACTATAATGCAATAAAATGCTGTGAGAGAGTTATTTACGATACTGTGTGAGGAAATCTGTTTATATTGTAATTCAAATTAAATCTCATGATATATTTTTCATATCATACAAAGAATAAATTTTACATTTTTAAATATATAAGTTATTATAAAAAAATATATGTTAAAATATTAAAAACACTCTTCCGTGGGCGGGACAAGGAAGCCATCGGTGGCTAGGGCTCCAGAGAAAGGAACCTCCTCACAATATACGCCGTCTCAAGTAAAACTGCCTTCTGCATCCGGTTCTTGATCCAACAGCTAAGCGATGGCCTCTTAAGATGTTGGTGGAGGAATTATTACATAAAACTACCATAATATTATCTCTAAAAGAAGGCATACGAGTATATTATGTTTAATATATAAGATAACAACAGTTACTAAAATTTTAAAGAATATACAAGTATACCTTTTTCCTTTTATTATTATCATAATATAGTAAAGATTATTGTAATATATTCCTATCACGTTTCATCAACCACGCCGTCATGTAGATGCAACATCAACTGAAACTTACGACAAACTTTGTGATATAAGAGACAGTACCAAAGGGCGCGACGTCAACGTGATAAGAATTTGAGGATACAAGCTTCATTATGGCTGTTACGTTTAGAATCTAAATGTACTCTCATTGTGGCTTATTTTTGTATTATTTATTGGGGTAAAGTTAATAAAAGTCACGGTATGTTTATAGTTATATATAAAAGAAGTAGTACTAGAAAAGAATCTGTAATCTTAAAAAACAAGTGCAATCAATAGAAAAATTCCGCCCAATTCTGGAGGCATTACGTGTTAAGTAATGAAATTCAACTCAAAATATTTAATATTTCATTCTTTTGAGTGGGAATCGAACCCCCAACCTGTCGCGTTTACAAATACACGTTTGTGGCCCTGCGCCAGGACCGACCTCAAAAAAAAATTCCATGTGCAAACAAAAGCAAGCACCGTTTTCAAAACCCCAAAATTTTAATTTCATCAAATCTTAAATTCATGGCTTAAAATTTTATTTTGTACCCCCATTTCCCGAGCTTTACTACTCATGTTGACCTAAATGTCCATATCTTTTACATTTTTAACACTTAACGTGAAAGCTAATTTTGTTAGCCTAGAAAGTTTATCAAAGTGAGATGTTTTAAAACTAATTATTATAATCCGATTGTACGCTGAACCGATTTTCATATTACGGATAGAATAAAGAAAAACGTATAGCTTATTGACAAACATATTAACACTCCGTTCTTCCCTTTCCACCGAATTTATCGAGACATTACCTGTTGAGTAGCGGAACTCAACGCCATGGTTTTGTCTCAGTGCCAGAGCGAAGAAATGAAAATGGTAATAAATAATAAATCATTCTCTCGAATGCGGATCGAACCCACAACCGTCGCCACTTTCATTACTTAAAATTAATAATAAAATAACCTTATAAGTATCGTTATTACACCTATTTGAAAACAAATATAAATGAAACAAATTCATTATATCGCAGGAACGACGAAGCAATCAAAGTTGCCTTCCCACGAGAATAATATTGTTGTTATGCAATTTAGTTCATTGAATGCTTAGAGACAGATGTCTTGGCTTGCCGAACTTGATAACAGCTGGTGACGTTCATTCGTATTGCCTCTACTTTAATTATTGATATTGTTTTAATGTGAAAGATGTATTTGAATTTTATTTACGTAAGCTATGAATAAGGCCAGTCGTGGTAGAAAGTGTAACTGTAAGTAACAGGTTGTGGGTTCGATTTCTACTTGAGGAAATTAAATATTTTATATCTCTCTGGTGTTGAGGCAAAGCGCAAGGTTGACTTCTGTCAGTCAACAAGCAATGCCTCCAGAGTTTGGTGGTAAATCGGAATTGGGGTGTCTTAACATTAGGTTCCCTCTGCCTACCTTGCTGTGTGCGGGATATGGAGTGACAGTATAAAAATAATGAATGTTTCTGTCTATCTTCAATCACGTCTCCTGCATTAATTAAAAAAAGGCAATACATTTTTGCATTTTTTATACAAATATTGTATTATATTGTTGCACCAAATGAACGATAAATTATATATATTCACTTGGTCTATATATTTTATCAGGAAACTAAAATACGTTCCCAATTAGTCACAATGGCAGCGTTCCCAACATTAACGCAAATTTTATACAAAAATGACACGAAAGAGGAAGTATTTAAAATTGATAGCCATTTAGATCATAATTAGTTAAACTGACTTCAGTCATAAATTACGGCAACCTCACTTTACGACGACCTATTTTTGATCGCTTAATAAAACGAAGCTGAATGGAACATGCCCTGACATGTACCTGGGGTGATGGATGGTTCTAGAATTTACCTATTTGGTCTCGCGCAGTTGAACTGACAGTCTGTCTGCCACATGCCACACCTTGCCTTCGGACAATATATTGTGTGCCAATCACATTCAAAACACGGAAGCGGGCATTACCGTCATTTTCGTTTATTTCGTGTCAACATTGATTGAGTATAAATATTATATGTTTATATTATACATGCCTGTGGGTAAAATATTAAATAAGAAAAATAAACTATTTGATAAGCGTGTTATTATATAATATAAACAAGGCGAAGAATTTGGAGTTCCCCACTCCCAGTAACGTTTTTTTGTTTAATAAAGAAAGATACGAGATTTGGGTACTTTGGCATAAGAGATGAAAGAATGGTAAGACATCTGCTGATGTTCAAGAACAAACTGTCTTCAGTGCAAGAGAAATTTACAGTTAGCTAGGCTAGCTAGTTAAAGCTAGGCCATGTGACTATAAGCGCGACAGGTTATGGGTTCCATACTCAGACTCTGGTATCGAGTTGCGAAAGCGCAGCGTTGAGTTTCGCCACTCAACTCGTTCTCCATGTTTATAGTCTAGGATAATTTCTCCAATTTTTTAAGGAATAATTTTAAGTAATTATATACAATAACATTTATAAATCAATATAGTGTGAAATCTAAGTGTAATTGAAACTTAAGCTTGCACAGGACCTCACGTGGGTCTCATTGTAACCGATACCAGAATGTAACCTGAGCGTATGATTACATTTTTTGTAGTGCCCGAGTTTAGGACGACACGGCCGGTGCTTAGTACAGCGTGTCGTAATCAGTGGACAAAGCGGGTATTTTATTGTGATTTACATCAGGCAAGTGTCATTGGGTGATGCCCTGTGGCAGACTGACAGTGGGTCGGTGGCCAGTGCGTGAACCGCGTGCCTCGATATATGGAATGTTAGTTTAGTAGTGTTGAGTGAGAAGGACCTCTAATTGTGAGTAGATTTGTCTAGTTTCCGTAATTAATATTATTTAAATATGTTGTAATTTAAATATGTAATTAACAAGTTTTAAGCAAACATTACATACAATAATTATTATTAACAAAACGATCGACTTCTTCAATTTCAATTCGAATCCCATAATCAGAACCTAAGTAAACTCTTATCAAACTACCGTTGAAGTGTATTCTTTCCAATAAAAAAAAGAATAATTGAAATCGGTTCGCGGGATATTGATTTAATCGTCCATTTGTAATGTACGTAATGCAAATTTAAGAAATAGACCAAATTAAAATGAGACCACAGAGGAAGCACTATCTTCCAAATAAAAAGATCATCAAAATCGGTTCACCCACTCAAATGTAACAAACATAAATCCTTTTATAGAAGTCGGTTAAAAATTACTTGTATATCTTATTATTCATATCATACAATTTCAATAAATCTCGAAACAATTCCTCAAATCGGAAAACAACATAAATATTTCCACTTGAACGTCATCAAGGGGCATTTGGGAATTTTCGATATCGGGTAATAGAGTATATCGGATTCATTTCATCTTCAATGAGGTGAACGGTGAATCAGCTAGCGATGTCGATATCGTCAATCGTATCTAAAAATATAATATATAATTTATTAATAGAACCCTTTCTTAAAATCTTTTTGGATACGTGTTTTTATTCTGTATCTTTTTTGTGTTTTCTATATATTTATCTGTATATAAAGTATAATGTTAAACATTAAAAAAATGCACATATAATTAGTCTAATATAATTAATTTATACCGAGTGTTTTGCTGAAATTTAGCGAAACAAGTTGCGCTACTTATCACGCCGATATCCTAACAGAGTAACTTATTAAAAGATCCTTTTTTAAAAAGAAAAGTTTCGTTAAAAGGAAAACACGTAAACAAAAAAAGATTACTAAATATCTGTCTAAAAGGAACATTACTCTAAATAAATATCCTGTTAAATGAATCCATCTATTTTTAAAGTAATCAGAATTGTATTTTAATCGCTCAGTTCTACACCGTTCTGCTTAGAGCAACATTAAAATGTTTGTTTGCCTAACAATTATGTTTGGTAGTAGTATTTCCTTTCAAAATAATGTAATGGCACTAAGTTCAATTGCCCTGTTTCCGTTTTTCTCGTGCTCTGAATTAGATTGGAAATCTGAATTGGATCAAGAGAGATAGGTTGTAAAAATTATAGTGCTATGCAACAAAGAATAAATTATCGAATAGCCAATTTTGGCATTATTGAGTAAGAAAAACATGTATATAGAAAATAAAAGAATATTAAATAAATTAAAAAATATATATTTTAATTAATAACATATAGACAGATAATCATTTTGCAAAAACACTCTTAAATTTGTTATAGAGTTTATAAACTACTACTTACAAATCATTCAAATTCGATAGTAAGTATAAAAAATATTTATCATCATTTTAGAGAATCTCATATAATTAAAATAGTTTATGTACGTATTTATAGTTTTATATATAAGTATAAAACATTTTAATGATGTGCCCAGCCCACTTTGTTTTCAGTTTTCATAAGGAAGTTTGAATTCCATAGAGTCCCGGCTATTTATACCACGAAATACACTCTCTCTAGTAGTATCCATGGTATTTTTGAAATGCAGAATAATAGATATTAGAATAATAATATTTACTTGTAGTTGTAATGAGTTGTTTATAATCTTAAAAATATCTTAAAGATTAAATCTGTAATGTTTTTTATGCAAATGCAAAAAATACGGCACAAAAATAGATTTTGTAATATTTTTTGCTTATCATATTTTATGATACAAGTATATTATTTTATATACATTTTATGTCTCAAAAGATAAATAATATTGCTTTGAAATATAGCACAGCAATAGCTACGACGACAAGTCTGGAAAATATGCTAGTGGAATACGTATAAAATACGCGACGTGGGTGTCGCGAGCTCTATCTAAAGCAATTTGTTTACAAAGATATTATACTTAGAGATCTTCTGACGCCTTTTAGTGTTATGCAAGCTGGAAATTTTATTTTTCCACCAGGCGCAAAAGCCAACGGACACTTAAAATTTAAGCAAAAAAAAAATGAATTATAATAAGTATATAACTGAAATTAAGTTTTTCAAAAATAATAGTTTTAGATTTAATCGAGTACGGTAATTTGAAATGTACTAGATAGAGTCTGTAGAAACAAAATGTTTGAAAATAATATATAATTTATTATTATTCGTTCCCCATTACATACAGCGTGAAGGTATATACATATATATATGTTTATACATAATTGAGGCTATTGTAGCGCAGCCTACGACTGCAAATGAATCGGTTCTGGGTTCGATTCCCACTCGGAGGAATGAAATATTTAATATTTTCATTCTCTCGCTCTGGTAACGAGGCAAAGCACACTTTGAGTTCTGCCATTAAATACGCAATGCCTCCAGAATTCGGCGGAAAATGAGGAACGGAAGTATCTAAATGGGAAACCGGGTATCTTAACATTAGGGTCCCAAGTCTCCTCTACCTATGCAGCGTGAAGCTACATCCTTTCCTATAAAATCTTTGTTATCATCATGTAATTTCATCCATCTGCCTTTCACATTTCTTCCATTTTGGATTCCATTGACGACCGATTGAAAATGAGAAAGAATATTGAACCTACGATCTTCACATAGAACAGTCCAATCTTTGCATCTAAAATTCTAATATACTTATTTTTATAACAGAAGACGAGCACACGAGTGAGGTGTTGTCATCCAAGCCTCCCGTCAGATCTCCTAGCACATCTTCTAACGTTACAACACCAACAAATAAACGTAAGTAAACGCTTTTTGTATGGCATTTTTTTAATTTCTAATGATATATATAAAAAATTTTACTATATAACATTTAACATAAATATATTTCTGAAGAAACTCTTCTTACAAATAACCAAAAAATCTTTAATATTTTTTAGAAAATAACTTCTGTAACGCTCTATTAAATATTACAATTTATTTCAATTAAAATTTAAAACAACGTAATGCTGGCTTCCAAAGTTTAAATAGCTTGTTTGTGAAACGACTATAGCTTTAGTTTTAATACACGTGTTAACTGAATCCTTTCCTTGGCGAACGGCCGTGTTTGTAACTCAAAACATTATTATCCTATATAGGGGTCCCTCTAGACTCAACTTCAACGTGCATTATAATTATGTGTAGAGTTCCAATTAGTTTAAATTGCTCCTTTAAGAATAGTGTTTAAACGCTCCTATATATGTGAATGTTTAGTTAACTTTATTAACTGATATGAAATATTATTATTCAGTACATTCATCAATATAGATACCGTCGTGCTCAGAGGCAAAAGGGCGTGACTTCGAGACGGTTGTGGACTTCACGCTGTTTCACGCTGTATCCCGCACAAAGCAGGGTACGCAGAGGGAACTTAGTATTAAGACACTCTGTTCGCCACTTTTCGCCGAATTCTAGAGGCATTGCGTGTTGAGTGGCGAAACTCAACGCCGTTCTTTGCGTCCGAGCGAAGAAATGGAAATTTAAATTGTTATTACCCCTTTAAAATATTATTATTTATAAAATTCATTATATTTATATAAATCCAATATTTTATATAAATAACACAAATTTACATGAAACTCCTGCACAGAAAATCAGAGCAAAACAATTGAATACGCAACTGTAGGCACTCGTAGTATCATAAATAATACGATAGTGTGCGAGCGTAAAACCAAATGCAATTCCAGGCGGTTCTGTTCCTGACCCCAAAATGATAATGTCCACGGTATGACAATACTTGATTTCACTTGCTAAGCGAGGGTTGAACCATTACGGCTGACACATCATATTGCGTGATGCCCCAGAATTGAATTGATTATACGAGTACAGCTTATGCCAATCTATATTATACTTTGTTCAGACCTTTCTATGAATACGCTAAAAATATTTAAGTAATTTCTAATTTTTTTTATCAATATCAGCTTCACGCTGTCTTCCGCCCACAGCGGGGTAGGCAGAGGGAACACAATGTTAAGACACGCCGTTCCCCACTTTCTGCCGAATTCTGGAGGCATTGCGTGTTAAGTGGCAGAACTCATCGCCGCGATTTGCCTCGACACCAGAGCGAAGAAATGGAAATATAAACGTAAATAAATATTTCACTTCCTCGAGCGGGGATCGAACCCTCAACCGTCGCGTTACAGTTAAACTCTTGTGCCGCTGCGCCACGTTGACCTCAATTTTATCATAATCTCCGTGTGATATTTCAATGATAGTATTAAATTTATCTTCAACAAGAAGAAACAACTTTTCTATAATAATAATCGTTCTTAGTAATAGCGTGGGGCTTGAAACGGCTACCAACGATTTTACACTATCAAGACACGTCCCAAGTGCGCCAAAACATCGTTATATTTTGTTCCATTTCAAAATTCGAATTTTTCCAACCCAATTTCTATAGTCAGTTATATAAGGTTTTCTGCATAAATAGATATTATGTATTTGAATCTATAATGATCTTAGATAAGAATTTTATCAATATTCGTAATATATGTAAATTTAAACAATATTGTTTAAGCGCCTGCACTACCAAATATAATTGCCTTATGACCCTTTGAACGTATGCCAAAAAAGCGCCAGTTATCGTACCGGCCTTTTGGCACAATGGTCCGGATCTATACGGCGATTATGTCATACATCGCAATTCCGAACGTCCGTCCGTTTGTTGTTCTACAGTCGCCACGAACATAAATAAAATAAATCAAATATATCAGCTTCACGCTGTATCCCGTACGCAGGCAGAGGGAATCTAGTGTTAAGACACTCCGAGGCATCGCGTGTTAAGTGTCGAAACTTAACGACGGGCTTTTGCCTTGGTGATAGAGCGAAGAAATGAACATTTTAATAAATAATAATTCATTCTCTAGAGTGAGGATCGAACTCACAACCGTCGTGTTACAATTAAACCCTTGCCACGACAGCACAAATACACATATTATATGAAATTCCCCTGTTGTAGAAAGTCAGTTGAGTTCGAGTGAAAATAGCGCGATATTTCTGGAAGGTCACCGCTGCACGTTTCGTTTAGTGTTCCGAATCTAAGATATACCAACAATATCCATTATCTACAAATAAATGTTATTCACGTTATCAATGGCATAGCGTTATGCTGACGTAGGTATCTGTGTAGATAAATTTATTTTACAAGAAACTGATTTTTACCTATGTGGAAAATATTGCAATTTTTTAATAATCAATTATCAATTAATTATCAATAGAATATTAAACAAGAAAAATATTTTATATAACTACACTTATATAAAATGTATGTAAATGAAAAATATATTGCACATGCGAACAGCATTTAATATTAAATCTGCTGCATTCTGTCTCCTACGTATTTGTGAAACGAGGTTAAAATAAACAAAACGCGAAAAAATTAACATCTTTAGTGCTTTTCTTGCTAACTGTACGAGAAACCTAGATTATCTATCAATGTGTATCGAATGAGAACAACTCCCATTTTAAATACTCTAAAGAAAGAAGACTTGACCCAAATAAATTGTTTCAACGAATTTAATATTATCATAATATCCACTGCTGTTTGCATAATATAAATTCATGTATTTGTACAAAGAAAAGCATTTTATTTTCTTTGTTTCTTTTGTATTATTTACTTTGTATTTTGTTTAAGTATTAATGTTCATATTACGAACGTTATTATTAGTATTATATTCATAGATTTTATAACACTTTTATGGATAATAACTATTTATAGCATTTTCTTAACACCAAATAATGGATTTTAAGAAAACAAATGTATGCACGACAAAAAAAAATGATCTCAACTCAGCACGATAGGTTTTTATGCAGGAAATTCAAGAGAAGAAATGTCATATAACGCCCAATTTTAATTAAAAAATACTATCTACAACATCTTAAAAGTAACAATTACCCTAAATACTATAAGAATAAATTACATAATATAAGACAATGTTAGGATTTTTGTAATATTTTTTTTTCTTGGCGTCTATTAAACATGCATGATTAGCCATACGTTGCGCAGTGGAAGCGTTCAATCAATCTAGATGACCTGCAAGTCTAGAAACGTAGGGGCTCGTTAGTCTAATATTAGCCCACGCTAGTAACGAACTACATGTAATATACAACATCCTTTTACATATGATCGCTTTGTGCACCAAATTGGCATAAAGTTTGGTTTTAGCAAAAAATGTATTAGTATATTTTTTAGCAAACAGTTCAATAATGATTGTAGTTATTTCGGTTCTGATAATTTTTGTTTCTATATTATGTTTTTCAGGATTTCTTTTAAATTTACATAAATGTTTTCTCTACTACTATTTGGAATAAATTATTTACACAATTATACTTATATCTTAATGTAATATAACTAACAAATGCAATTAAGCACAATTTAGATAATGGTTCTTAATTGTTATGCCATTAATTTTATCGTAGTAAAATTTTAAAGTAACGACTAATGAATAATAATTGAATTTAAATTTTATTACTGATTTTCCATTTATATGAAATAAGTTTAACAAAATATATATACGAATTTGTTTTATCTTTATTCACATATTATCACGTGATAACAAAAATCAACACAATCTTATTATCATTCAAGGTCGTAAAATGATAGCATATTGGCTACTAGGCTATCTTATTTTTCCATTTGTTTTTAATTGTTTTATAATAAAGAAAAAAATATTATTTTACTTCAAAAGAATTATTATTTGAATATAAAATACAACGAAGATATATTTATATTATGTACAGACAGCAAATACCTAAAGATAACAAAATATCACCGTGATCGTGACAGATATAAAAATAATTACGTAATACGTGCTATTTGTGAAACAAATTTTTAGCTTTAAATTTGTTTGCTTAGACATACATTTTAAACGTATTGCAGTAATATATGAACACAACAATTAATATGGAAAAATTAAAATGTTATATGCGTGCTGAATCGTACCAAATAGTTCTTATAGCCCATTGTTTCATAAGTTCTTCTCCGTTATTCATTTCTAAAATGGTGTTGTTATATGTGGCCAATACTAATTAACAATAACCAATTTAAATCGCGTCTGGTGATAATATGGAAGTGCGTTAGTTTGGAGCAGCCGGCGGCGGACTCTCCTCGTGGCCGAGCCGACGCGCGTACCGCTCGCGTACACGTCCCCGCGTAAAAATAAAGTCCACAGCGCGCCTGCGTACTTCCCATTTATAATTATTAGTAAATCGCGGCGTGAGCGCACGACTGCCGTGACCGGGCGCGCTTGCGGAAAAGAAAATTAGTGTAAAGTCAATCATATGAGCCCTTACGTGACCTACAACGACGGCCGATACGAAACCCTTGTTTTAGAGTTCTTACGTAAAAGCAGCAATCACTCCTACGCACTAGATACCGGCACAATGTGATGCGTGTTGTAATCGATTAAAATTGACGTGTTTGGGACGTTTTGTCAAGATTAAAGTGAATTAGTGATAATACATAGTTATTTAATTTGTCAATATGCCCGAAAAACCTAGAAGACGTAAAAATAATAAAAATAAACGGAAAAATAATAAAACTAAAATAGATATAAATAAAAATAATATAGAGGAAAGTGAGTCCAGTGGTATTGCATCTTCTTCCATTTTAAATGAAGACAAAAATAATAGAGCTGTAGAAACTTCAGAAAGCACCAGTGAACTTGTGTCGGAAAAGTTAAATGAAGAGTCCCTTTCAGAACCATGTTCACCAATTACAGAGAAATATAGTAAAACTATAGAAAAGAAAGAAAATGAAGAAATTATTGTGTCACAAAAGTATATAGTTGAAACTCCAGATCAAATACTTAAAGTGAAACCTAAATTAGACAATAACGTGAAAAGTAAGAGTTGTGATAATGATGATAGTCCAACTATAATTGAAATAACTGATGACTCAAACGATAACAATGATAAAAAATGGTCTGTAATAGAAAGTACTGGCGTTATTATTTCTACTGAAGAACCAAATATTGAATGGGAAAATGTAAATGAATTAAAAATACCAGAATCAGAATTAATCGAAGGTATTTCTTCAAGTAATACAATACCATTAAATATTGCTCATTGCCAACAGACTATGTCATTAAGTCCTGAAGAAGAATTATCGTTGCGTAATTATCTGGAAACACTTAATTTATCATCAAACCAGTCAAATATTAGCTCAGGAGACATAAAAACAGAAATAGAACATATTATTAACCGTGAAGTAAAGTATAGATTGCGAAAAAAAGGATTAACTGATGATATAACGTTCACGCGCACTGGGCCTTCTCGATCTTTGGCTGTAATTGACGAGGAAGGAAGTGGCGATTCTTCTAAAACATCCCGTCGACAGTCGTATTTAAGTGACAAAAAAAGTGATAATGAGGAATTAGAGGATGACGTTTTCGATAATAATCATTCACAACCAGCTTCAAAGCATCTAATACCACAAAAATGTATTAGAGTAGACGCGAAAATAAAAGAGCCTGAAATATCTGAAGCAAGAGGTGATTGGACTGTAAAAACTGTCGAAAAAATTACAGGGGCAGAATTAGTTTATTTAACGGATTCATCCAGTAGCACGAGTTCAATATACGACGCCAATGATGAGGATATTAAAGATGATGACATTGATGTCACTGTTAGAATCACGACACCAACAATTGAAGTTACCGATACTGAAAAATTATTATCAAGTCCATACATTGCTGAGAATACTAATTTAAAACCAGGCGAGGCAAATGGTATGGACAAATCTACAATGTTGCTGACATATAATAATGACAAAGAAAATAAAAATTTAAAATTTGATGAAATAGAAAAACCTAAAGAGACTGCAATTTCCCATGAGATTATAATCCTCAATACAGACGATATTAAAACTGATTTAATTGTAAAAGACATAGTAGATTCTAGGCCTCTGAAAGAAGCTCCTCAGAGTGAAGAGTTACATGAAAAAAATGAAAATATACATAAGAGCACTCAGAAATCTAAAGAAAATATAGATCAATATGATCTAGAAATAAAGGTTTTAAAATGTGAACTAAACGATGCAATAAATAATTTAATCAAAGAAGTAACTTCTGATTCGGAAAGCAATGACTCTCCAAAAGACATGATTACCCGTCAAGATTCGTCTAGTAGTTTAGATTCGTCACAATGTACAGCTAAGTACAATCCAACTTATTCTTCCCTCAATGATATATCAAATATTGTACATGACGATATTGGTGAAAATGTTCATATAGACTCTAGTCTTAGTCATGTCAAAGATGTACTTCAATCCGTTTCAATAACACAAGCTATGAAATTAGCATCCAATATAAAAAAAAATCCTGTCTCATTAAAAGACATATGTTTGAAAAAAATTTCTTCTTTTCCATTTGGCCAAAAGATATTAGAAGAATTAGCCAATGTATCTGAAAAATTGCAAGGTAGCGTATTGACTTCGTCATGTAAAAAAGAGAAAACACTACATATTCTAGATAAAGAAATGTTACAAAATAAAGAATTAAATGTTCCGAATAAGAAATCTAATTACAGTTTGCAAAACAAAGATTCTGTCTCAATTTCTACGACTGATAAAAACAATGCCCCTCCAATATTACCAAGAAAATCGTCTTTAAAAAAAGTTCAAGATGAACAGAGTAAGCCATCTGAGCAACCCCCAAAAGAAGTATTATACGAATGTTTGTCGCCATCTCAAAAAATGTTAATGGAAAAAACCAATACTATTATAGAACCAGATGATATGATACAGAAGTGTAATAAGGATCTGGAGAATTCGTCATCTCTTACAGTTTCCAAACAACATAATATGTCTAAAAATCAATCAATAGGTGATTTGACTCTGAAATCACAGACAGGTAGCCGTTTATTAGCTTTATTATTAGATTCCTCGCATTCTGACAAATTAACGTCAACTTCGTTAAATGAACAACATTTTAAACAAATATCAAAACCAAAATCTAATCAAAGAGAATTATTTTCGAAACGTGCATTGGAAGAAATTGATTCAGCTAATTTCTCCGATGGATCCACCACTGCAAAAAGCTCTTCATTTTTTTCATCAAATCATTTTAAGCCAATACCACCTCCAAAACCAAGAAAACTTTCTTCATATTTTTATGAAAGCGACGAGAGTTCTGATATAAGGCAAAGTTTTCAGACTATGCGAAAAGGAAAAAAATATTTTCACTTTTCTACGGGCAATTTAAATAAAGAAATAGAAAGTGATATATCCTCAATTCAAAATATGCATCGATATTGTAGTGATTTGCGGGATATTAATAAAAGAGAGTCTGCCCCACGTAGACCATCTTTACCCAAAGACTTATGTGAACAACAAATGGAATATATATGTCGAAAAGAAAAAGAAATAGACGAAGAGATTCGTCGACTAGAACAAGAAAAAAATAGAAGTCCTCGTAATAAAGGGCCACGAGCTCCTATGATGACAGATAAAGATACTAACTATAGTAATGCGTGTAACTATAAAAGCAATATCTTCATAAATAAAGATAATGTTTTTCCTTCTTCGCACAATTATGGAAATACAGAAAAAAATAGAATCTCATCTTTATTTAGTAGCAGCCAAGAAGAGTTACTCAGGGAGAAAATGTATTCTGAATATGTGAATCAAATGGCCGAAAGAGAGCAAAGAAAACAACATAAAGTTATTAAAGTCACTAAGACTAGTGACAATAACATATCGAAGAGTATGCCGGTCTTAGAAAATTTTGATTCTAAAATGAATAATCGTATAGAGGAAGAATTTATAACAAAAGCTAGAGAACGATGGTACAAATTAGGAATAAGAGATCCTGAGAGTGAAGACGAAAGAGAAAAAGGTAAAAATGTATATAGGGAACCAAAGATATTGGAACACAAAATAAAAGTGATTGAAGCAGGAGAAGAAAAAGATGTTAAGAAGTTGCCAAGCCATATTCAGGAGTTTGTGAAATTTACTGTTAGTGATAAAAACAACGATAAAGGTGACACTGGTGAGTCGGGCACTAGACAGCCGTCTACGCATGTTGTGGTATTTTGTGCAGTGTTTATTCTAGTAATAAGTGTTGGAAAATTTATTTTACGACTCTTACGAAATAAGTGATACTTCCTAATTTAAAAACTAAGCTTTTGTTGTTTTGTTATTGTTGTTGTTGTATGTGGACTGCATGCTTTTTTTTTAAATAATCTATTTTATACTTCATCTAAATAATTATTATCAATACAAGTGAATAATGCTGAAAGGTAAGTTGTCAGCCTCAAATTTTTTAATGTTTTTAAATAAGTATATCACGCTTAACTTTGTCATTCATGTTATATGTATTTAATTTAGTTAATCAGCGAGATTTTATAGTACGAAAAAGTTAATTCTTCTTTACATACAGTTCAGTGCTTAGATTAATTATATATTTATTGTTTTATCATTCCTCCCAACAAGAATTATGAGGAATGAAGTACAGATCAATATATTTTATAATATTTATTATTGTGTTATCTTATAACTTTTAGCAATATGACCAAAAGTAATCACTTATCATTCTTTTATATAAAATATATTCAGATATAAAAAAATATATGACTACAATGAAAGATAATCAATGCAATATGGCAATTTTGTATTTTTGTCAATAAATGTATCCATCATATGGATGTGAGGCCGTCGTAGCCCAGAAGCACAAAGGTGTGCACTAGCACAAAGCTGTAACGCAACGATTGTGGGTTCAATCCCACCATTTAAAAAAATTATAATGTAGATGTGAAATATATAGTTTTCGCCTTTGTAATAAAATTTTACAATTTTTCAATTGTTATTTGTTTGGCGTTCGTTTATCAAATTTTATAGTAAGAGAAACTAAGAACCAAGTGCGTCGTCCGTGAAAATATTTGGATCGTCTAAATCTGTACTAAATGGCCTTTGATGACTCAAAGCTGCAAACTCATTCCCGTGATTTGTTTCGCACGCCCTTACGTAGCTTTGTGCTTTGGATCACGTATTAAATCGATTATACTTATTGTATTCTATAATATTTTTTAAAATATTTATATTGTTTTTAATATTTAATTAACTTTTTGGTATAAAGAAATTATTCAATTACAGGATTAATTAATTAGAAATTGGTTAATGTCCCTCTTAATGAAATTTTATAATAACGTCATGTACCTACTCATACTGTATCGTAGTATCAATTACGTAGGGAATGCGATGGAATTTCAATTAACGCGTGAATAATATCTGCTTTACGTGATAAACACATGATGCAATTTTATCAGCAAAATAATGCAAGGACCAGCAAAATGAAGCTTCATAGAATCGATGTTTCATTTCACTTTTAAATGTGCAAAATCAAAACTATATTTAATGATTTATATTGTATTTTAATTTTAATTATTATAAAAGCGACATCGCGAATTTACCCTTACACTTATTGATATAATATTCCCAAATCATACAATAGTTTTACATAACTTGTAGCTTATGTGTTATTCTGGAGTATATAAGCGGTAACTGTAAAGTTTTATCTAAATCCGTTCAGTAATTTTTGCGTGAAAGTGGAACAAACATGCTCACGAACCTTAACATTTATAATATTAGTAGGTTTATAATTAAAAAAGACATAAGAAGATAAGAATGAGTTAAATCATTAAACCCAATGTAAAATGTTGTTTAACCTTGCCAAATACCACCAGACTGATGCACCAGTTCTTCAACATGGTAAATACCACTAAACTAATATTCTTTACTAATTAAAGAAAATATTTAGTAATTAAATTAACATGTCTATTGTCTAATATCCATACTATATCTAGGCAAGGAATATTTTGTTTATGAAATTTCGAATCGCAATTGAGCAGTGACCAGCTATAAATAAAGATTGTTGCATATGTTGGCAAGTAGGTGTTACTTTCCTGGCGCTCCATTCACTCGTAAAGATCGCGTTTGCAACGGATAAATAGGTCTTGCTAAATTAGAAGATAGCTTCGTTACATACCTACTTCCGTTAACGTCAACAATGAAGACCATCTCAATAACGCTTTTAAATGCTTATTGTATAAACGGTTATTTTTTTTTACGAGAAAATTATTTTAGATTATTAATTTTATATTATAAAAACACAATTCGAAAATTAAATATCAATTTAAATTTATATTTCCATTTCTTCGCTCTAGTGTCGAGGTAAAACGCGGCGTTGAGTTCTGCCTCAATATGCAATGCCTGTAAAATTCGGCAGAAAGTGGAGAACGGAGAGTTTTAACACTACTTCCTTACCCTGCTGTGTGCGAGATAAAGCGTATAAGCTGAGTTTTATTTTCATATCATATATTACTATCACTATAATAATGTTACAGTGACTCATAAAGGACGTGTCTAAATCTGCTGACATGCTGGTATGGGTTCAAATTCCATTTAGTGTCATTTATATTTAGAATATTAGTATATAGGGGTAGACGAGTATTTGCTGCTACAATATTGTTAATAGAGAAAGAATTGGGGTTTCTTTGGAAGAAGAATTTGGTTTCCAAACTTGAGGGTGATTCTGTAAAGAAAGATTAGTTAATTGTGACTCTAGCTGTTGAATGCAGCTCTGTTAAAAATATTTGAAACAGAAATATTCTGAAAGTAAAATGTAGTAATGTTATCAATTAGCAAAGAAATTTATACGTTGTGACCATCTTGGCACAGTAGGATTTGGAAATATTGTAAAAAGCTTGCTTTGTATTCGATTTCCCTTCGGCGATATGTTCTAAATATGTTTTTCGATCTTCTAATATAAAATCCGGCTTTAATTTCCACCATCTTACTTATTATTATAGGAACTATTTTTTTACACAGTATTTCGAATATAATTGAACTTTTGATACGAACTAACTACATAAATATATACTGTAGCATGGTATTTTACTGAAATGATGTACCAAGTTTATATCGTTCAGAATTCTAATTGGGGGATGTCTTTTTATGGCAGACTTTATTAGCCGTGGCAGAAGGGCATTAAATAATAAAACTGAAGTTGAAATAAAGGTGTCATTTTAGTTCGTCCTGTTCCTTATTGTACATAATACATACTATGTATGTATTATAGTCAAACGGTGCTTCGTGCACCGGCGCTTCTAGAATTGACTAATGTTAAAACTAAAAAAATAACATTTAAATAAAAACTTTGGACTAAAAGCTATGATTGAGGCCTAACCGAGTCAGACCCAAGGATTGGGTAGTCAAACCTAGGAAAGCCAAAGCTTTGACTATAACAAGTATAGAAGTGTGTTAAAATATTAAATATACTCGTCTATTTATAGTCATTTTCAAAGTTAAATATAGGATTTATTTTATATCAGAAATTAACTCAAAATCTATTTCTGTCATCTATATCTAAACATATAATAAAATTGTAATAAGTCGCTGTCCGTACTTGGAAGGTATATGAGAAAATCTCATATTGGGGGCAATTATCAATATAATAGAACCCAAAACATTTATTTTTATTTTTGCCTGTTTGTTTCTATTATCACAAGGACTAACTTACATTGCTACTATATCTAACAAATCAAATAAATGTCTTTAAAGTAAATACAAATATTTTAAATTTGCCTTGACATTTAGTAAGGACAACAACGATATACGACATATCTAACCATATTATACCATATTACACTCACATGCTATTAATATAAGCTTATAATAAATGACCTTTAAAAAAATAGAAAGCCCTCTATCAATAGATAATTTAAATGCCAGTATAGATAAATATAAATATATTTTAATATTAACAAAGGAAAATGGAATGTAATACATAAGTGATATTAAGATCTTAAATATATGATACTCGAAATTGCAATAAGTCTCCCACTATTTTAAACATTTATTTATAAAAATAAATATATAGCTTTGTAGCAAATACAGAATTAACTGAAGAGATGATTAGTTGAAAAGTTTATTAATATTATATTAATAATATTAATAATAAATATAATAGTATATTAATAAACTTTCCACGAGGCTAACCATATGAGTGGCTCGCTATACAATCCACCGTATCGGGGTCTACAAAAGAGTGTATGTTAGAGCCCGCAGGCGCGCCGGAACCGATTTGACTACGGAAGTGACGTCACCTGGGGTCGGGGCCACTCACTCTAAAAGCAGACACTAGTCACTGGTCGGACAATGTCTAAATCATGGTTATGTTTCACTGATATACGTAATAATAACTAAAATATGGCTTATCCTGGCTTTTTTTATACTGTTTTTTTATAATAATATGCCTGTGGACTTTCTTAAGTATATTTTGATAGAAAACATTGTATTATAATTGAATATTTTACTTAAATATAATTAGATTATTCTACCAACTAAAGTAAAGGTTATAGTCAAAATGCCACAATAAAAAATCCTTTACTGCAACAGGTTCAATGCTGTTCAATGGTTTAGAACGTAGGTGGGGAACAGAGTGTCTTAACACTAGGTTCCCTCTGCATACCCTGCTGTGTGCGGGATACAGCGTGAAGCTGATTTGATTTGATTTATTTACGTAGGTTCTGTGATAATCTCATAAGATATAATGAATGATACACTAATATAGTAAATACTCTAAATAATCTATTATTTAATAAGATAAATTGTGTTCATTTTTACTTAAGAAATTAACGCACTTCTTATAGAAATATGTTCAACGTAGCCGCTGCTTTCGTGCAAATGGGCTCTACCTGAACAATTATTTTTAATTGCAAGAACCATACTCTCACTTCTCCGTTTTATTTTAATGGTGCGAACAGTGCTATAGTACCTATAAACAGGCGATAAAAATTATATAACTTATTCAAGAACATTTTAAATTCATCGTATAAAATAACTTTATATTGGATAATTATTTAGAAATTCTGTGTAGGACCGTTTACAAATATATTTAAACTAGAGTAAGCAGCTCGTGGTTTTGATATTTCTAAGGTGTCTTTCGTTTTTTTAAAAGGTTAGTCGAGTTATTAAAAGCCTCTTTGATGAAGATTAAGTATCTTTTCTTATTAGTGTTAGAAGGCTAGTTATAAAACACACATTTGCTTATACATAATATTATAGAAATATTATTCAAATTATTTATTCTTCAATTATTTTCGCTTTTAATAAACGTTTGTATAAAATAAAGAAAGTTAACAAAAATATTACATATTGAAACTCAATCATTATTAATAACTCGAAAAATTCGGTAGGAAGTGGGGAACGAAGTGTCGTAACACTAGGTTCCTTCTGAATAGGGGAGGCTATATGGGGGATACAACGTGAAGCTGATTTATATATCATTGTTAATTAAGGTTCATATTCACTTAAGTATATCATTCGGTGTATCTTACTTGTCATTTTGTCTGGAGAAACGTATTCATCTTCTTTTCGCGACGTAATCTTTTTCTGAAAATATGGTGTTGGTATGTTTATATGATCATGACGCATCTTTGCCAGAATGCCTACTATTGTTTTATTAAAGTATTTTTTTAAATTCTAACAATACTTGTCGAAAATCTAAATATTATTTATTTAAGTGCTTCAATTTCAATATCTTTAGGTACATATTTAATCTGCTTCTTTCAGTTTATGTATGCGAAAATAATTTTATAATAGAGGCCGTTCGTAGTGCAGGGGCAAGTGTAACTGTAAAGTTATAGGGTCGATGTCCACTCGAGGAAATGAAATATTTAATATTATCATTGCTTCGCTTAGATGTCGAGGCAAAGCACGGCGTTGAGTACCGCCTCTCAACATGCAATGCGTCCAGAATTCGGCAGAAAGTGGCGAGCGGAATATATAAACACTAGGATCCCTCTGAATTCACTGCTGAGTGAGTGAGTGAGAATAAGAGTGAGGCTGAAAAAAATATAATGGTATTCATATTATGATTTATTTCTAGATCGTTACGAAAAATTGCTCACTATAAAACGATTACAGTACGAGTATATTGTACGTGTTACTTACCTTTGCAAAACGTATACATGGCTATAAAAAGCGTCGTAAAATCACATTGTCGCTATTTTCTTCTATAATTTATTTTTTTATTGTTATTTTCTTATTTACTGTTTTTGTAGTAATAATAATTGTAGAAAACAGAAGCAAGCAAAAGATGCTTAATTTACTCATATAATGTGTAATATGCAGAAGCAACAAAAAACATAGCAAAGTAGAACAAATACTAATATTTAATAAATAATAATTTATTCGCACGAGAGGGAATCGAAACCACTATAAAACCACTATAAACCGCTAAATTAAAAGAAATAAATATCAATTCCGATAGAAATATTAATTTCTATATTTTAGTGCCATCTATCGGTAATTTGGATAAAATTGAATATTTATGCTGTAGATCGTCACGAGGTGTCTCTCCCCTGTAAATTTAAAACCCATTGCACAATATCCGTTTGGCGCAAGCTACAGATAAATATAGTTTTAGCGTGTCTGGCATTGGAAATATTATAAGATAGCTAATGATACTTATTATTAGTGAATATTTTGAAAATAACATAACTAAAACAAGTACATAGAGTGTATAACAAATTAAATTTTGTGATAATCAGAGTATTTGGGTTTTTGTAGCAATTCATGAGATTTTTAAACCGATACTTAAAATGCCTTTTTTTAGGAGAAGACAGAAAATAGATATTTTTTATTTTTAAATTTTCATTAAGAAAAATATTTAAAAAAGAGAATAAAAACTACTCTATGAACTCTATTTCTGTAATGAATACTTGTTCAGGATTACAAAGTTACGTTATGCAAAGTTAATCAATTTATGATTAGAAAATTAATAGGACCAACTGGTATTCTTTTATAGCCTTTTACATTAACTGGATAAGCCATCGTGAGTGATCGTTCCATTATATTACAAATATTGTAAATCGATCATCCTCTATAGTACCTAAAAATATTTTCAACGAAAAAAGAATACAGCAATGCGTAACATTAAATAGGATTGTAGTCCTTTTTGTAGGTCGTATTATGAGTTACAATGGCTTACAAAAAATACCCAATATGTAAATGTATCATTTGGTGAGGTATTGCGTACGTCAAAAAAATGAATTCATAAAGAATAAATATGATGAAACACAGTAGTGTTAAAAAAATATTTTTTTTTTTATTATTCTTATCGCATATATTCGTACCTACATTTAATTGAGTAATACGTAGCGTGTAACTCTAAACGCAACAGGTTTTCGGTTCAAACTTCGATTCCCACTCGAGAAGATGAAATATTATAATGAAATAATATTTTCATTTCTTTATTCTGGTGTCGAGGTGAAGTGCGAGGTTGGGATCCGCCATTTAACACGCAATACTTCCAGAATTCGGCGAAGGGCGACGGGCGACGAGCTTAACACTAGGCTCTCTTTGCCTAAAAGCGAAAAAAATATATACATTCAAAATACAATAACCTTTATAACTATTTAAATATGAAATATGTATACCAGAGCTCTATGTATATTTATCTATTATTGAAAAATATAGCATAAAAATGGATGCAACTGTAATGTAAGAGAGCCAAATTCTGATGATAAAAAAACATTCTTAGAAGCTGTTAAAGCAGAAAATAATAATCATTTCACTTAATAAATTTAAGGGTAGTCATTTCAAAGAGCTGGTATTATATAAAGAAATCTTAAATTGTTGGAATAATATATTTCTTTCATTAATAGTTCTTTTGTTTTTCAAGTTGTATACTCGTATATAAGTATTCGTATTGCACTCGCTTTCTAAGAGCTAAGACTTGCCTGCCTGAGTAAAGTTAAATGACATTTGTTTCAATATAATGAATTCTTCGTCTCGTATAGACAAGACACCATTGGAGCTCAGTTGTTGCATTACAGTAAATATTTTTATATACTTGATGTATCTACGTTGAATAAATAAAAACTACTACAAACAATTGCAATTTGTATTTAAATATATACATATAACAATGTTTTTCGCCATCTGAGACCACTTACAGCTACCACGTTTAAAACATATATAAAAAAAAAACTTAGTCACTTTATCTTTTAAATATATGTTTTAATATATCAATCATAGATACTCAACAAAAACAAAAACACTCTCTTACAGAAATAAATACATAATTTTACCAACATTTACAGAAAATTAATATTTTGATGGAGAACTAAATGGAAACTTGGTTTTGATGATAAGTCATGTCAGTCGCAATTCATAGCTGGAAGTAGGGCCGCGGCCGTGGGAATCTGCAATGGGTGAGATTAATTAAAGTTGCGGCTAAATTAATAATAGCTGAGCTTGTCCGTTGCCCGTCCTCCAGATTTAGTAGAATAAAGTTCCTTCAGGTATAGTCGCTGAATCAAAATACGACTAAATCTATATTGATAATGTTTGCAAATCTTAATAAAGCAAGTAATTATTAATATAATAAATTATATAATTTAATAAATTATATAATATAATATAATTTCCCCCCAAAAATTAAAAACAATTAGCCTAATAAACTAAAAGAGTGTTTAAGTATTATTTCGTTATAAATAAATAAAAAGAAACAGTTATTTTTAACCGACTTCTGTAAGAAAAGGAGATAATCAATTCGGCTGTATTTTTTTTAACAACTAAATTTGTAAATTTAAACATATTTATTTATATTAATATAATAATTTGTATAAACACATCCACTTTCCCAAAACCTTCCTATAATCATAATTACATTAGATACCCTCACGCTTTTCATGTCACGCTCGTATATTTTAAGGCAACCCCTTTAAAAAAATTATGATAAATGGGTTTGTAGGAAAATATATCGCGCTGTAAATGTTTTTAAGAAATAATTGTTGTTAATTTTAAGCTTTAGATTTTATTAAAAGTTTTTTTTTAACTTATGAATATTAAAATATGAGTAACTTGTATAATATATTTATGCATACATTCATTAATATGTTTACGCGTATTACTTCCCGTTTATTGAAATAAACATTATTATTTATTTTGTCAGATGTTTTTCAAATATTTTTATTTCTATTCTGGCCAGTCAAAGTGAAGCGAAGGTTTGTTTTATCTCATTTTTATTTCACAATAGAGAAGAATGGGAAAAAAGTAGATTGTTGTTTTAGTTTTTTAAGCTCAGTGTTGCAAAAATAATTCTAATATTATTTATTTACTTCATATGTTTTATTACAAAAGTAAAAGCAAGCTTGAATACGAGCACAAAAACGTTGTTAGAGCTATGTACAATTACTTTGCATAAATCTTTGAATAATTAGGACTTGTATGTCAAATATACATATGTATTTGTTCCTTAGTAAATAAACTGGAATATCGATCATAAAAACAGTATTAATTAAAATTTCAAAGTGAAAACCTTACTGGTTACAAAGTCATACACATATTATAAAATAAATTAATCTTTACTAAGGCTAAGTACTCGCACTCAGCAAGATTTGTAGTAGCGGCACTTGAAAAACTAATTTAGCTCCAGAAAAATTAGTTGATCCCAGAGTTAAAAGAAGAAAAATGCAAATGAAAAATTGCTTTAGGGTTGGATCGTATTTTTCAATATTCTTATTTTATCATACTTGCGGTACAAAGATTCGATCATATGAATAACCAATATTATTTTATCTTCATATTGCAGGAGATGAGGTAGAGCCATAGTTTCCTAATATAATTTGCATTTTCTTTTTTCTATCAATTTGAAATTATACGCGATGGCTTGTGGAACTCTAAGAATTAATTATATTACAATTATAAGTTTTAAAGTTTAAAAGTAAAAGTTTTAAAGTAAGACACAAAACAACTATAATACTGTCGTATTTTAGTCTTTTGTCAAGTAGAGATTATAGCTCCAAATCCTAGGTATATGCAATGGATATATGCATTGTCATTAAATTAAAGCATTATTCCAACCTGGTTAACATCAATGTGGTGTTAATTTCTGTCGCTATAAGAGACTAATATAGAGTAGATGAAGTGAATCCATTTTGTATACGTTAGCAGATATATTGCGTGTAGGACTCTTTATAACCCTTATACTTATACACAGAGGGAACCTAGGAACCTAGTGATAAGAGATACCGATATATACTATTAAGGCACTCTGTTCTTCACTTTCCATCGAATTTGCCAACCATTGAGCATTGAGTGACGGAGCTGAACGCCACGCTTTGTCTTATTACCAGAGTAAGGAAATGATAATATTAAATATTTAATTTCTTCAAGTGGGAATCGAACCTACAATCGCACCATAGCCTTATGGGATATAATAAAGTAAATTGTTTCTTTTTTTTTCTAATTTACATTACTAAAGGAGGAAACATTTTTAATAATGTAAAATTTCCATAGTAAAGATAGAACCCACGACTAGCATGTACAACCTTTACATTTTACGAATATGGAAATTTTTATTTATACTAATAAAAAAAATAATTGTTTTTTTTTTCATAATCCATTCTCTAGATACCTACTTCATGAAGATCTTTATATCTCTCCTCATAATAATATGATCTGGTAGAGCTAAGTGTAAAGATAATCTGTAATACAACCTGTTAGCTCAAGGATGTATGGGTAGAGCAGACGCTTGTTTTATTATTATCATTTTACTTGGTGGATAGGAGTGTGAATTGAGTGAATTGTGTGACATAATTTATATTACTTGTAATGGGTCAGATGTATCATACGTGTCATGTATTAGTCCTTGAAACAATTAGAATTTTACATTTTATATTTTAGAAGTTGCTTAAAACTCTCCACTCTATGTCCGTTATATAGATATTGCGTAAAGAATAATTAAACTCTACGTTGTGCTTTGTCTAAACAGCCAAGGAACATAATAATCTTTTTTTATTTTTTTTCTTATAAACGAATTAACACCATAACCAGGAATTTAAAAGTTTTTATATACATATTCTTCTACAAGAGTATTAAAATATGGCTTGAAATATAGCTCCATAAAACTTAAAAATTGTCTTATTTTATCATTAAAATACAATCATTAAAGCAAATGGAATGATTTTTGAAGTAAAACGATTATGATATCGTATTTTTTAATACTTAAGCAACTAAAATTGTTTCATTTTAATTATTTTACGTAAAAATTATTGATTCAAAATACATTTTATATAAAAATTTTTAAAAAACCCAAATGGGATTTGAATTTGCAACAATTATGCTCACTGAGACACGTTCCAAATGTATCCCAATACTATTATTTCCTACTTTTAATTTCCATGAAAGTATAAGCTACCGGATTATAGTTTATATCGAGATGTTTTCTAACTATTTATTTTCGACGTTTCCTTTTTCAACGGACGACGTGCAAATTTAAGGGCAGCGCGGGAATGAACGGAAATAAAAATAGAAATACGTGTAATATTATTCGGCGACCCACTATTTGTATCGCGTACCTGGATAGAACTTCGTATTATAGTATTATATAAGGATAAAAAATCTTATTTATAAAACACTAATACCTGAAAATCCACTATCTTATCACATATAAACTAATTAATCATTCAAAATAAATAACCATAAAATTTTCACAATCAAAATGTTATGAAAAGTATAATAGTAAAACGGGCAGAATTTTTCATTATCCAATGTACAATATAATAGAGCCGCGCTACAATTTCCATTGTTTTCCATTTTCCTTGGGGTAACCGTATCGTCGTTCGACGTTATCAATGGCAGACTCATCAGTAGCCCCGCGATCGTCATATACGGAGCACGCACGTCGCCAACTCTATTTTTTCCGCGAATTTTCTTCGTGTCTCTCCTCTACAATGTCGGTTTAACGTTATCTTTTAATGTATAATAACAAAATTAATATTATCGTGAATCGTATGGGTTTTATAATATTTATGTTTAGTTGAGAAGTGCTAGCCGAACACCGTGTGTGTGCACGTGAACGGATTACAGAAAGGGATATTGTTTTAATTGAGTAAGTATTAATACCTGTAATATTTTATTGAACTGTTTAAGCAAATAATAAAGATATTCTGGCTTATCTACGTATGTATGTCGAAGGTCGTAATTCGTTTATCTCTTATCATTCTATTGTGATTTTTAAATCACTTGTAAGTATATTACAATTATTTGTATGTATATAGGTATATATGTTTCAGTTCTTTTATTCTTATTGTTTTACACGGAGGCAACGCTATACGAAAGTTATTAAAAATATATATATTTCTGTTACGTAAAATAAGTCTCTGCATTTTATTTCATTCTTTACCGGCTACCTTTTATAGAGCTATTAAATGGTGTTTAATTAAAAAGAAAAATTTAATACAGTAAATTTTAAGATACTTTAGGTTTTTAGTATTGTATTTTAAAACGTTATCGCTATTAGTAATTGAATATTTTATAAATTTTATAATACGATTTATCTAAAATTGCTAAATTAATTTTGAATAAACTCTTTTTGCTCAACTTTTTGAGGATTAAAATATAATGAAATAGTAATTATCTATTACACGTTTTAAGCGCTCCGTACTTTAAAAATAACTATTTATACGAGGTAAATATATAAGGTAAACCATACATAATGTAATTCAACTGTTATTGCATTCTAAAATAAGATTACATCGCAACATCATACCTTAATGCCTTAGAATGTCATCACCGCAATATTGAAGTGCCTCTATCCTCCATGTCGCCCGTGCGCTCGGTATGTAATGTAATATGTTTACAAACAAATATTTGTTAGGAAATAGGAATATTTTATTTATTTTTTGATTGTATTATTTCTATTTCTATGTTGTATTTTTTGGACCTTGTCAACTGGAACCATTTGAATGACGTTTTCTTTAGTGTTCGTTCAATAAGTATGACCGCGTTTTCCGTTTTCATTTGTTTTTTTTTTTAAATTGATCGTTTAACTTTCTGGTTTAGACCTAACTAAAGAAATAAAAAATTTTAACAACCAACTTTATGCTATTTGTGCTATTGGAAGACGAGAAATAATTACCTATAACAATAATTAGATTAAAAAGATAAAAATAACCCTTTATTTGCAGTCTAATAAAAAGATGCTACCATGGTTGCCACATGTGGAAAGTGTCGTAAAAATGAAAACTATGGATTCGAATTTCAGTCACAGAAATATAACAAAACCTTCATGTGTATAAAAAAATATCTTTACACATTTTCAGTAATACTTTCTATAAAAATGAAGAAAAGAAAACTAAATAAATTAAATTTTCTGATCCCATATCCCACGTTCACTCAGACAGAGTCAAAGTCCTAACATAGTATAATATATAATATGGAATGGGAATATCATATCGCGAGATGAAGCGTAAGGTTTGACATTCTAATTTCACGATACACCTCGAAGATATATTATTCGGAACACATGTATAAGCATTATTTATATTCTTACCGCGTGACAGGTGATCTTATAACATACTCGTAGTAGGTACCTTTTATAGTCTGTGGTTTTACAGATAATCAATTTGTTTGTTATATAAACTATAGCAACATTATTTACTCGTATCGTTGTGGTTTTGAATCATAGTTGTGGAAAATTAGAAAAACAAGAAATATTACGTTTTCCCAGTATGATTAACAAGCAAGCTATCTTTTGGACAATGTCTGTTAAATGTCCTATGTCTTCTTTCTACCATTGCAATGTGGGCAATTTTTATTAAAGTGTAAAATTAAAACATACAACTAGCTATTAAATGTTTCATCAATAACTTTCAGAATTAATAGAATATAATTTATACAGTATAGGTATAATTTGTCGAAGAAAATTAAATTTACTTAATTATACATGATGCATTCTAAATTATACGCCACCAGTCATTGCTGGTATTGAAATAATATTGTTTTATCGAAATAATACTATTTTCAATATTGTAAACATTATTGTTTGTTAAACCCGTAGCTTGTCAGTCATTGCTTATTATTATCTAAATAAGTAGGATACTAAAATATCAATTAGAATATATGTAAATGATAAAATAAGAGTATGATAACTTCACTTGTTTGATTAAATAAAACACTATGAAGGGGTGGCAAAACATAGTAATGTTGCCACCCTACATGCATTACCATATGAGTGGGAAGAATAGAAACATGACTAACATAAAAAAAATAAAAAAAAACGTTTTAATATAAATATTATTAGTAATACTGTAATGTCAAAATAAGTATCATTGGTATCGGCATTGTTCTTGTTGATGTTCGATCTAGTGGAGGCGAGGGCGGTGTTGCGTTTACATTTAAATTCGAAGTGGACTTGTGGTCACAGAACCAAACTATCGATTTTAGCACAGCTTTGTAGGATGAAGAGTTTGAATAGATAGTTTGCTCTAGAATTTAATCCATCTGTACTGTCTTATCCTGGTACTATACTATGTTGGTAACCATTCCTTTGGATACGTAACGTATCTAAGTCAAAATGTTATTTGTTAATTAATATAACTATTTAACGATACCTATAATTTTGTTGAAATAAATATTTTCGTGACTTATTTATCGCTAGTCGCTTTCATCGTAAAGTATTCTGAGAAATGAATTGATACATAAATCGGAAAAAAGGTGCAGTAAGTATTTAAATACGGGATTAGATAAAGAGTAGAAATTAAATTAATCACGACCACGTAACTGCGTACAATGAAATTAAACAAAAAACCAAAATTATTTGTTTTCTAGTATCCTTGTTATCGATAACGTTTAATAGAAGTATTAATTATTTTTGCTTTCACCCTTCTTTAGTTCGGTTGGTCTCCAATACAAAAAAATAAAATAATATTTTAAAAATGACCTGCTAATGTAATATATTTATAGCTCACATACTATTATGTTGCGGTAGTATCGATTTATAATTAGAGTATAAATATTCAAGCAACATAAACTGAATTCTTTTAATGATTCTTTTAGATATTTTTAGAAAACATTACTTTCACTGTACACGCCTTCCTTTTATTATTTATTTGTAATGTCAAATATTTATTTGTTTCTGGCAACTCTCACATATAATGGGAGAGTGAGGGAAAACCTAGTGTTACGAGTCTACTTTCAACACTAAAACTGATTACTTTTTCTCGAACAATGGAAATAAGAATAATAATTTACATATACATATATTTTAGAATTACTTTTTATCCCGCAAAGCAGCTTAGACAGAGGGAACCTCGAGTCGTAATATATTTTTTGTTAAGTACGTCGAATGTGCATCGAATCTACAACCAATCGTATGAAGCCAAACATTATTCCACTTAGTCACGAATCCAACATATAAATCATCTAAAAACTATTAAATTCCAGCTACATGGTTATTACTAGCCTTTGTAACTCAATTTAGCGTTCAACTGCGTTTAGTTAGGTCAAATAACACGACCTTTTAGTAAATCGTATTAGAGACGCCACTCAGTGTTGGTTATTTGTTTAATAGTTTGAAATGAGTGTTTTAATTGTTAATTCTCTGTATTTTTAGTTCGGAAAGCTAATATTATTTCGGAAGTCCAACAGGATGAGAGACTATAGGGTGATATATAATCTGAGGCCGTCGTGGCGCAGGAGCACAAAGGTGTGACTGTAACGTGATAGTTGTAGGTTCGATCCCCACTCCAGGGAATAATTTATTATATCTTAATATCTTCATTTCTTCTTACTGGCACCAAGTCTAAAAGTTCGGCGTTAAGTTCCGCCACTCAATAAATGCCTCAAAAAATTCTGCGAAAAGTGGAGAATCACTGTTCCCTTTGCCGTATGCGGGATACCGCGTGAAGCTGATTTATTTATATTTATGTAATATACTTTATGACATTGACAAATTAAGTCATAATGACGTTAGCTGTCAACTGTTTCATAATAGATAAAAAGTGTTTACACCCACAGTGCCCTATGGTCAAGACAAGACATCTAGGTCACGGTCTCTGACCACGCCCAGAACCCAACTATTATATCAACGCTATCGTAATCCTCCTTCATACCTAATTAGAGATAAACGGCTAAGAATCTAACCAGTGGCTATTAGCATTCTGTAGAAGCTGATTACCTTTGCCTTTTAAAGAAATTTAATCAAAGAATACTCGTATATCGTTTAGAGATAAAGTGAATAATTGAATTTCTATTGTGCATTTAATGTTGTTCTTTAATAGGTAGTAAAGTTTCATTGTACCTTTGGAATTACATTTATTAGTCTTGAGATGTAAATTATATATATTTTATTTAAATTAAAAAAAAGTTCATTTTATGTATGTAATATTTGAACTTGTACGAAGTTTTTTCAATTTAACATTTAAATGAAGTAGATATATCAAAGTTATTTAAGTATTGCCATTAAAAAAAATAACCTACAAAACAATTTCAAACAAAAAGTAATTTAAACTTTCATTAACTTATAGACATTTGAGAGGTGTTCACGTATCTTCTCTTATATCGGTTGTTTATTTAAACCCTCACTTCGCAAGTTCCTGTGCCGCTAGATGAGACCGGAACGATTTTCCAATCTTCGTCTCTCCTTTCTACGTCTTGATTAAGAAATGTGAGCGTCTCGTGTCAAAGGTGGATTCTCAGTCTCCATAATTTGTTACGCTTCATCTTGATATTTCTTTTTTCTTTTAGTAATAACAACGTTTTTATTTAGGCTCGTTTTTCGGTAAAGCAATTTGGTGAGGAAATTGCTTTATCAATTATATTTATTAAATTAATTGCACAATTTATTTATATTAATTATATAAATTTAATTATATTGTGCAATTTATTTATTGTTATAAGTATTAACACATATTCTGAAATACAATATTATACTTAGAATCAAACTAATCAGCCTTTGGTTTGTTTCTATAATTTATTTGATGTTCAGGCAATGAAATGGTTTTTCTTTTTTTTTCACTTCACGCTGTATCCCGTAGGTAGGGGGAGCCTAGTTTTAAGACACTCCGCTCCTCACTTTCAGCCGAATTCTGGAGGTATTGCGTGTTGAGTAGCGAAACTCAACGCCGCGTTTTGTCTCGAAGAAATGAAAAGATTGTTCATTATTTATGAAAAGCACTTTAAGAGAACCCTTCAATCTTGATATTATATCAGCCTAATTTATGTACTTTGACAAGGTGTCAGCTAAAATGTAAAATGACTGTCACCTGACAATTTGTCGGAGGAACCCATTAATAAACCACCCAAGTTTATGGAACGATTAATTAAAGATGTTTTGATATAATAATGTTATATATACTAATAAAGGACGTACAACATGTAAATTATATTTATTTTGAATGTATCATATTTAAGGTTAATAATCCTTAAAGCAAGAAATCAAAATCAGCGGAAAACGAAATATTTCGAAATGTACCAATGTTTATTGTAGAGTTATTATAGACGGTTTTACTTGCCGTCTGTATGCAATACATATGCAAGAAAAAATCGATTAGTTTCTTTCGTTCCGTCCATTCCGTCTAAAGAAACGAGAAGTCTTCTCCGTAAACCTTATTTGCTTAAACTTTAAGATGAAAAATGGAAAATTCCGTTCCGTTCCGTTCCGTTCTCTGAGGTATTTCGTTAAATTATTATACACTCAATATTAACTTGTTAAGTTCATAAGATACTCCTAAGCGTATATATGCCAATTTGAATGAACTATTTAACATTTGTATTAAAGGTTTTCATCTCATTTTCTTATGAAAATTTCAACCGTCTGAAAAAATTGTAGGTATATATAAGATGAAATTCCCAACGGAAATTACCAACCGCAACCTAAAAGTCGGCTAATCGTTTGATAGTAACTAACTAGCATGAATCATTCATTCATTAGACCTTTGCATGCGTGCGTTGCGTCAACATCTGTTATTTGATATTTTGTAACATTATTCTAGGAAACTGAGTTAAATTAGAATGATGCATTACGTAGTTTACAGAATGCATAAATTTAGCTCCTAAATTTTTACTGTCATGTAGCAGGGTAGGGTTAGAACACTCCGCTCCTCACTTTCCGCCTAATTCTTGAGGCATTGTGTGTTAAGTGGCGGAACTCAACGTCGTGCCTTGACACTAGAGTCAAAAAAGAATATTAAATATTTTATTTCGTCGAATGGAAATCGAATCCACAAACTGTCTCGTTTAAAATCACACATTAGTGCCCCTTCGCCATGACTAAGTCAGTCATGGCGAAGGGGTACACTCACACTAGTTATCCTATATCCTATTATAATATGTATTTTCTTTTGTATAAAAGATTGCAGTCATGTTGCTAAGTAGATAGATAATTTCCCCAATGCTTTTCTCTTAATGTGAATAAGATTTAAATATTTGCCGCAGTGGTAATATATCTTTGCAAGATTTAGGTGCCTGACTTGTCGTCTATGGATTACTTTGAATTGCTTTTAGAGATTACTGGGTTTCATTCAATATAGATTAGAGCACTTGAACTTAAATGTTTTAGTTTTAATTTTGTATTAATTTTTAATTAAATATGCTGATAAATGATATGGTCCTTCTATTTCATTAATAGTAATAAAAAAAAGATAAATAACATCAAGTACAAGTTAATATTTGTGTAGTTACAAATAGAAATACCTAAGCCAAAAAAACAAACATAATTATATTTTAATTATATTTCGTTCTGAAAAAGCACCACTTATATATTTCTAAACTACACAAACTGTCAACATTGTATATTTCACATAAAGTACAATCACATAAAATGTGAACATAGACACTAAAAAAAGAGACACAAATCCCATACCCAAATTGGGTGCAGTCATTTCACACACTATAGTTGAGCACAGGATCTGGGCTCTATTTGCTGCGTATGCGCACTCGAGCGTTCCGGCGCACCCTTTATTACTCCCATATTGATGTTCGAATGTTTGATATGGAAATGAGGATTGTAAAGTCTACGAGTATCAATGGGTACTGTGAAACGAGTATTAACATTTGCTATCTGCTAAATTAATATTGTGGAATTTTAATGAATTTTTGGATCAAAATTAATAAATTGCGTTAATTATTGTTATTGAAATTTTTAGCATATTATAGTGCATATTAATAATTGGGAATTGTTCTGTTATATTTTTGGGTAAAATATTTTAATGTGAATATAGAGGGCAATCGTGTCAAGTTGTAGGTTTGATTCCCACTCGAAGAATTGGAATGTTTCATATTTTAATTTCTTCGCTATAGTGTCGAGACAAAGCGCGGCGTAGTGTTCCGCCACTCAACACCCAATGCCTCTAGAGTTCGAATAAGCATCAGAAACTTCTATTGTAGCGTTTGATTTACCTTAAAGCACAAAATTCACGGGAAATCCAAACCTTTCCTGATAAACGTCTTATTTCCTGTTTGTAGTTAACTCTATTCATAGCTTTGAAACTGAGTATTGATTGGCTTTCCATCACGTTTTTAGTTAATACTGAAATACAAATAATGGTCTTACGTATTTCAGTATTTGACATTCAACTAAATCAGTAAGGTGAAGTCGGTGCCAAAGCCCGTTGGCAAAGACTCTACCTGTTCGACTCATTGCTGTCCTAATTTAACCCTTTAGCAAATTGAAATAGATTTACATTTATATAATAAAGTTTAACATTAAAAAATCTTTTCAGTTATGGAAAGATATGGAAAGAAAATATTTAATGAAATTATCAATATTTTCGCCCCAAAAATGCAGACGATACGTAAAAATTAAAATAATAACAAAAAATATTAATATGAGAAATTAATGTTTATATAAGAATTACTTGTTTTATTTATAAAACCAAGTAAAGACAACAAACGTTTGCCGGTTACCTCGAGGCTCGATTAAGACCTATGGAATTTATAAATTATTCATAACATAATCGATTCTACCACGTTCAATCACGATAATTATAAATTATTATTTACGTTAAAGCCTTCACTGAACATGTCATGCCAGCTTTAATGGTTTTACCGTTATTTACTTTTAAATACTTGAAAAATTAACAAATACTTTCATAATTACCAATAAATTAATAGTTGATAGGTATTGAGACATATTTTTAGAACTAAACATTTATCTCGTTTAGAAAAATCTGGTTTAGTGACATAAAATGTCATATTGAAGGACTGACTATAAAAAGTCATAAATGAGAACTTAGATATTGATATATTAAATACTTTTAGTTTAATCGATATTACAAACACATTACAAAAGCACTTATTGATACCAGTCTAGTAGTAGCAATAAGACCGAGAATGAACTTATACCTATTTTCTGATAATATATAACTATATATTTTGATAATAAAAAATATCACTTTTGTAAGAAGCCCTAAATAGCTGAAACACACAGCAGGGTAGGCAGAAGAAATCTAGTGACACCGTTCCCTTCCTTCCACCGAAGCCATTGCGTGTTGAGTAGTGGAACTCAAGCCCGCGCTTTGCCTCTCCACCTAGAGTGGGAATGGAACCCACAACCTGTCGCCTTTACAGTCATACGCCTGTGCTCTTACACCACTACTGGGCCTGAACATTATCATTAAAACAAAAAATACTAATTTCATTAATTAAAGTGCTTAAATGTATTCAGATGATAGAGCCACCTTTGTTATCACAATGTTGCTTCGTTACCCTGACCGGGCAACGGGCTTTCTCCACAATTATTCCGTACACGTTAATTCAATATTTGTTCAGCACCGTTCGGAGTGACGCACCGGCCGAATGACCCGAATCCTTCACCTTCAACGAAAACAGTGTTTCCTTATCATTAACACTATTGTGTTTGTTAGATATTAGATAGAGTAGATTAAATATACTCACATAGTTATAATACCCTTATCTTTTATGAACGAAAGTCTTAGATTAGTTTACATTTTTCGCACTTTACGAAGTAGATAGAAATAACTGATAACATATTTTAGTAGAGCTATATGAGTATACAATAGAAAATCTTTATGTAAATTAATTAGTTGATGTTTTCTCCTTTCATTTCGATTTTCTTAATTAAAATATTGATTAAGCATTATTTCTAGAAACCTTCATTTATTAATTTAGTAATGTGTAACGAGAAATTTCATCGATTTGATTGTGATTTCCAGAGACCGTGATGATCGCGCCGACTTTCAAGGCGCGCTCGTCCTCGCCAGGTATTAGCTTTGACAGAATGTTGTGTTTTCCTCCGAGTGGCCCCTAAATAACAGTTGACGTTATATTGCTAATATAATATAATATATTATTATTAATATACTGTATAAATTCAAAAATAATTTTCAAATAAATAAAATCTATATAAATTTTTAAAATTTTAAATGATTTAACGATACGTATAAAATATTAATAATTGTCTAATTTAAAACACCAGGAAATAGTAGACTATTATAAATATGTGACATAACATGTATTGAGAAGGACATGGAAATGTCAAGCCATGTATGTGCAAATGACAAAGAATGATAAAATACATTAACATAAGAATAGCTTTAGCCTTCAAATGTATTAGTACATTTTTCGCTATAATTGTTGGAAAAACTATATAAAATATTTTTTGTGTGAATGTATGAACAATTTCTAAGAGGTGCGGGTTCAATTTTTTTACGTTTTCTAAAAAAAGTATTTTTCCTTCATGAGTGTGGAATAAACGTATAAAATGTATAATAAAATTTTACGTTTTAATTACTTTAAAAAAAAATATATTTTTTAATATAATTTATTTCAAAATTAAACTAACAAATCAACCAAAATTTCTTAAATGGTTTCAAATTATTTGCTTCACGGAAGTTCTACCTATAGTTTGTTTGTTTGCTATCTAAGGTATAGCGCGCACTAGTGATTTTTGTCACCGTGACTGTTGCGTCACTGTCACCGTGTACATTACACTTAATGAAGGTGCGCGCATTTGGATACGTGACAATTGGGTGACTTTTTGTCCGCGGAGGACGGCGACACGCCGGTGACGCAACTGTCACCGCGTCCATAGATTTGTATGCCCGTGCGCGCATTAGCAACTAAATGTCACTTCGTTCCCCCTCCTCCTTGCAGTTTTCATACTAGTCGTCTTCCGCATAAACATGAAACAACAGCATGTTGCATTGCAGCACCGAATTTTTATTTCAAGAAGGGCGTCCAGTTCATCACCAGGGCAAAACGTGTGTTTTCATGAAGATAAAATATACAATGACAATACTGATTGACGAAATTGAGTTGAGGCCATTGCTCTATGACAAATGAAAAGTTGAAAGCCAATATTTTCTACATTTGCTTTTTTTTCTATTTCTTAATATAAGTGCACAAACAACCATCTCTTCGAGATCCATTTTATCAAATGTAATAAATTTCGTCACTGTCATCGCAAGTGCGCGCAGTTACGAAAAGTATGGTGACATGTCAGTGACAAAAAATTTATTGTCACCGTGACAAAAGTCACCAGTGCGCGCTAAGCCTAATACACGAAAATTAACTAACTCTGACTAATTATTTTGGAATGTGTTGGAAAGTTTGTGGTTTCAGTGATTTAACCTCTTAACACAATAGTATGAGTGTGTTGTTTGGACTTTCAACTAATATTGTATAATTAGATTAGACATTTTCGAATTTATAATTGCCTTTTATTATAGAATATTTTATTAGAAAATATAGTTTTTTTTAGGGAAAATTGACTTACACGGCTACATTTTAGCAATCATAACTTAAAAGGTCATAAATTGAGGCCCATAAAGCGAGCATTAGCATTTCTTCATGTTATTACCGACGGGACTTTTACGATACGGCCAGGCTGGGTAGCTGGGTGAATCGAATGGAAAAGAATTTATCAGGAACATTTCAGTCAAATAATAAGATTTTATTTCTTCTGACCAAATAATTTCATTTACTTTCTACTTATAAAAGCTAGTCTTGATATACAGCCTTTAAATCACAAAAAGTATTTATTAGTTTTAATGACACTTTCAAATTGTTTTAGATTGAGATATACAGTTTTGCCCTGATAAACGTTCAGGAAATATATAAAGAGTTCCGAAATATTGAACATAAAATACTTACTTATATCAACATAGAATTGACATTGCTAGCCGGTATTGCCGTGCATATTAAAGTATGCTTTACTTACTACTATTGCTATTACTTGCTATTACTTAAAAATATTTTCTAATCCACTACAGTTTTAAACACAGAAAGAATTTTTATTTAGATTTATTTTAAAATACCTGCTAAATAAATAAAACGTTAAATTGTAAAGAGCACTCTTTTTAAAATTAAGTCGTAGTATATAAACAAGCACGAGTAAAAAGGTACTACTACTAAAAAATTAAAATTTGAAAAATCTCCGTTAACGCAGTGAAACAAAGTTAAAATAGCTGCTATGTAGTTTAATAATGCAAGTCACGTATATTACCATATTAAAAGTAACGATCGAGTTAAAGTCTGCGTAGTAAAGACCACGGGTGGGCTATACTATGCTATACTATGAGCTAATATTGCGTCATTCTGATAAAGCGTGCACTTCCTTCTCGTGATAATAAAAACAAATACAGGTAGTGTAGATAGATGATAATATTTAAAAATATATGCATTATAATCTTTATTATATTAGAGACCAGTCAAAGCGCACGTGCGACTGTAAGCGCGATTTGGGGTTCGATTTTCGTTCGGAGAACGATTCATTCATTCTTCATTCTGGTAACGAGGCAAAACGCGGCGTTGGGTTTCGTGAACACGGAACCACGTAATCCAGAATGCCGCGGAAAGTGGGAAATGGAAATGTTTTTAATGGAAACAGAGTGTCTTAACACTAGACTCCCAGTTTTCTCTGTGCCTACCCTGCTAAGCGTGAAATACAACGTAAAGCTAAAAACTTAAACACTTAAACTCTATGAAAGTTTAAAAAAGTAGCCAACTAAAATAATCTATATATTTGAAGAATTATATACGAATTATTACAGTACAATAACGGTGTAATTTTCTTTATCTTCACGCATTTCGAGCATTTATGTTTTCGTTTAATGCCTCAGAATGTTCCTTATATTTCTAACAGAGGATATATTTTTACATAAACAAGCCTCCAAGTTAAATCTAAAGTCATCATCATACGCGCGCTATATGAATTGTAAACAGAGAAAGATATAGAGATAGAGAGAGAGACTCATCCTAAGATATTTTTCATACCCAAAGTATACAGACAAGGTAAAAACAAAAAAATATATGGTTTAAACTATCTCTTCTTTAGGGTTGTATTTTACATTGTCTTAAACGAAATATTATGTAAACTATAACTAACCTTTCTTCTTCTCTGTCGTAACACTCTTGTCAGAGCGGTCGTGGTCATTACAAAGTGACATTAGCGGCAGATGTTACACGCCTCACGAGCATTCGCCACTTATCTCTACTGGCTGAGAGCCTGGTACACTCATGTAAGGGTCCCCCTACTGCAGCCTTAATCTGGTCGGTCCAACGCATGGGAGATCTTCCTCGCCCCCTAGTGCCTTCCACTCTGCCCTGCACGACGAGGCGGTCGATGGAGCCACTTCCTCTTCGGGAGACATGTCCAAAGAACTTTAGTATGCGACCTTGTACTAACGTCGACAGACGTTGTTTAGTGCCGATTTCTTGGAGAATAGAGACGTTGGTGCGAAACTCGGTCCATGATACACCCAGCATTCGTCTCCAGCACCACATCTCCAGAGCATCAATTTTCTTCTTCTCGGCCTGTCGCAAGGTCCATGTCTCCGCAGCGTAAAGAAAAATACCTTTATTGGACTATAAACTAAGGGCTGTAATCTTAGGTTACGTAATGTATCACGGAGTCTTATCCTTATGGGTTCATAGGACTGAGATACCTAATCACTCTGTTCTTCATTTTCCGCTCACATTTCTAGGACTCTAGGTAATTCTATATGAAAATATACAAAAAGCCGTTTTTTTTGTATAGAATAGAATACAGATATTAAATGAAATCAGCTTCACGCTGTATCATGCACACAGCAGAGTAAACACTCTAATGCTAAGACACTCCGTTTCCTACTTTTCAATTCCGGATCTATTGCGTGCTGAGTGGCGGAACTCAACACCTCGCTTTGGATCTAAACCAGAGCGAATAAATGGAAATATGAATATTTCATTTCCTCGAGTGGGGATCGAACTCACGACCGGTCGCGATTAAAGTCATACTTTGTGCCTCTGCGCCACAATTAGCCTCAAGCTGCAAGTGTCATTACTGCAAAAGATAAAAGATGGATAAAAGCAAAAGGTAAATAATATTTTAGAATTTTGATAACATTTTTTTTATATAAGACATTTTAAAGTTTTAATGATATAAGGCATTAAAATTTAAAATGTCAATTCTTTATACGAATTCTTGACTATTGCTCTGCAATTTAAATTAATTAATTAACATACAAATGTTAACATATAAGTATGTATGTACATATAGACGTTGACACAGTTTCGTGTTTTATAGTTCCTATTCTACAACGTTCAATATCATACGAGTAGTAAAGTTAATGTAAGGTCGTAAATAAATGTTCATTTCAAGGATGCGAGGTGGACGTTTTAACTATGTTAAAATATTTGGTAATTGTTATTAACATCAAATTAAAATTAATATAAGTATACCATTTTAAGGCCATTGTAGTGCAATGGTACTGCACCTGACTGTAAACGCGTAAGGTAGCAGATTCTATTCTCAGAAAAAGTCGATACGTACCTATATGTAGAAGCAATTAGACAATATTTAATCACTGAAAAATGTTTATTCGTTGAAACCTTGCCAGTTCAGGCTGTAGGCAAGAATGCTGCCATTATGAGGTCAGTCGTTGCACAGGGACCTCCAGAATTCAGTGGACTGTGGGGAACGGAGTGTCTTAACACTAGGTTCTCTCTGCCAACTTACTGTGTGCAGGATACACCGTGAAGCTGAGCAAAAAAATTGAGTTTTAATATATAACAAACTCTGGTTCCTGATTCGCACAATATGGTTTATTTGTATTATGAATATTGCTGAAAATATTTACTCATATAGCATTCGCTTACAAGAATTGGTAGCATTTCGTTTTTCATATATTTGTTTTATTTTGGAAATTGGAATACATGTTTCTCATTCAGTTTGATAAAATTTCTGAGAGTAAATAACGTTCCCATTTAATTCTGCCTAAAATATTTTGCTATTTTTGCCTGTATTGGTTAAACAAATAGTAGAACGATATTGTATCAAATTGTTGATTCTTTTTTTCAGTACTACATATTCGCCTTGTCCTTTGTCTAGTGTGTACATTGCACATATTTCTGTTTAAAATGTGTAAAATATTGTCTATTAAATAATGCTTTTAACATAAAGATAAAATTTTCTTCTCGTTTCAATTTCTTTTTTTAGAAATGTCAATTAATAAAAATATCACTCTTAAATAATAAATAGATTCTATATAAATTATATAAATAATCGCTCTACGATAAAGTTAATTTGTAATGTATTCATCTCTATAGAAAGCATATAAGTATATTGAAGCATTAATTTATTTTTATTAGGTTATTACTACAAGTGCCGATTACGGATTTATTTAATGAAAACACTTTTAATAAAAAAATAAATTCTCCACTGTGATACTATGAATAGTAAATAAGGAAGCATCCATTAGAGGAGTATAAGTAAGTACTTCGATTCGAATACGTAGCGCATTCCTAGTTGAAAATGGAGTTCATCAACACGGCCTCGTTATTATCGGGGAGTAGAGATGTCACAATGAAGGGGGGTACAC
>JAEBDU010000008.1:846369-1012194 GCA_016802625.1 Heliconius numata
AACTTTTTTGTAGCTGTTTCGACAACTTGGAGCAAAAAGTCGGCTAGTAAAGTTTATTCGTACGACAAGTTAGTAAGCCGCGCATGCCGTTTTTGTGACGGGAATCCTTAATGTAACTCAAAAAGAAAGTTAAATAACTAGTATTCACCAGATGCTTCGAGAAATTAGCATTTAATATTATTTATAGCTTAATTAGGTACTTGTGGCGTTATGTACATACAATATACAAAGAAGAAAGTGGATAGAGTTATTATATATTTATTTTTTAGCTAAGTGTTATTAATTATGTTGCCATCAACAAAAAATTAAATAAACACTCAACTTTCAAATTCGATTTTTTTTAAAGTGGTAACATTTTTTTAAATGTTTAAATTTTAAATTATAAGCTATATACCTATGTAAATATATTACGCATAAATTATACAATGGTACAGGTGCTCTATGAATAATAAACCTTGAACAAAATACCAATTGTTTATACAAATTATTTATGCTATACTTATTAACGACGTCGTTCATAAGAGAGTTAAAATTGAATATTTTTGAAATAATTAAAAATACATTTCAGTTACGAATTTTATATTTATAAAAATTTAAGGAAAATTAAAAATTATGAAAAAAAAACTACTCAACCGATTATTATGAAACTTTGTATACATATTTTTGGATTTAAAAAAAAAAGTATTCTATGTCAATATTTTATCAAAAAATATTTAAAATAATTTGTTATCGCTTGACTTGTATAGAAAATAAATAAGAAAGTTTAAGCGAGCGGAGACGCGTTGTTATGTAGAGTGAGTCTCTAGTATAAATCTCTATTTATTTAAGATCTATAAATCTCTATTTATTTAAGATCTCTATCATAACATACTTAATGGACACTAGCTATTTACCAAAGAAAATAATGAGTATCATGTTTTTTGCATACTTCATGTTTTTATTGTTCACTAATCTCATAATGGTTCATCATTAGCACACATCGTAGTAGTAGGTAATATACTCAAAGTAAGTTCTATGAGCGCGTGCAAGGCTTTCTCAATTTAACCTTAATTGAAATCGCTTAAGCTCATTTTTAATTTACGTTCTCTTTGATGCTGCCGCCTGAATTTAATAAGTAATCAACTATCTCGTTCAGATTTAATCCTCGCCTATATCTATATTATATTATACGAGTAGCCATGGCGTATTTTACGATATAAAAATCGTTTTGTTTTCTCCTCTCGATAGCACGTTCGTGACACTTAAATCCTATTAAATTGGATTTAGCAATTTATTAAATATTCGATTCAATATTCTTGTTACTTATTTAATTGGATGAACTCTACAAAACGTTTTTTTCTGCAAATGTTTATTTTAATGATAACGGCTGATCTGTTTTAGAGTTTTTGTATTGTTTTTGTTTTAATCTTTACATATCTTCCATTTTACGGTCTAGGCGAAAAACGGCTTTGGGCATTTCTATATATCGTTTGGATTCCATTCCGGCGGGAAAAATAAAACAATTCAAAACTTAAATTAAGTATTATGATTATCATTCTTAGTAATCAAATTGAACAACTCTATTTTAACATATATTATTCCGCACTATGAAAAAAAAAATTTACAGAAAAGGTATAAAAGGTATTTGTATAAAACATAAATTTGAACGTAGAGGGATTCGAGACAGCACCTCTTGGAAACCATTCCAGTATTCTGTCCACTAAGCCATATGTTCTTATTAAGTAACACACTTGTTACAAGTTTTTTATGTTCGATTCTATTATGAATAATGATCAATTATGTAAAGTATATTTGCAAAAGTAAACATTTATTGATAGATAATGGGGATTTAGAGCGATCACCCTAACAGCCTGTATTATTATGTATACAGGGTGTGTCTGCTAACCCAATTTACTCAAAACGACCGAATAAACACACGTCGATTGTCCGCTTTAGGGAGATTTATAGCGGGATCGTAAAATGCAGTACTCTGTGTGAAAACGCCCAAATTGAATGAAATAGGTACCTATATATGTATATAACTCAACCTTCGAATTTACTCACAGTTTTATTTGTTCACATATTGTTTCCAAACTGTTGAGTACTAAACAGCAATGTTATTCTACTGGGGATAGTAATAAAAGTTACGAACGAAATGTCATATTTACCTTAACTTTTTTTTATATATATTTTTAAGATAACATAGCTTCTCAAGCTAAAGTTAGCTTAAGAAAGTTAAAAAAAATTAAAAAAGAAATCATACTTAAGCAGAATTTCTTGTATTATATTTCAATGATATTTTGCTTATATGGAACAAAGTTCCGTGGGCTCTATAAAATGTAACATTATCGGAAAATATATTCTTTCGGTTTTGCGTTAGAATGGCTCACAACAGCGCCATAAAGGTGTTAAGTATAGGATACGTCGACCGCGTTCCTTTGAAGTGTGTTCTTAATAAGAATATAACATTTTATGAAAGACGGTAAAAGAAATAAGTAAAATTATATATTTTTTATATTGTTCATTTAAAGAGACAATTATAAGAGAATCCATAATCTGTATTTATTTTCCATTCAAATAGGTAATACATATAGTGACTTAGAGCCAATAACTTAATATGCATATTTCTTCCAGCGATTTGGCGGCCAGGGGCGTCTCCTGGGGGCGAAGCGCCAAGTGCTCCAAGCCCTAGCGCTCCGCCGCCGCCGCCCCCACCGCCCGTGTGGACCCCCGGCAGCAACACCACGTCCCCGCAAATACCAAGGAAAAGTTACCGTCCTGTTCATTTTGAGGACACACCCCCATCACGACGAAAATTTGGGGTAAGTTAGAAACTGCGATTGTAAGCGCTACGGTAGTGAGTTCGATTCCCGCTCAGAGGAATAAACTATTTAATGTTTACATTTCCTCGTTCTGGTAAAGAGGCAAAAACAAATAGAATACTAAAAATACAATTCAAAGTCATTTTTAAAATTTTGTTTCTCCGTCTACAAGTACAACGCTTTGAGCATATTAAGCAACCGTTAATAATAGCGATTACTGCTAAAACTGCTTGGCACAATATTTAATTTAAATATTTGAAACTATGTTTACTCTCCACATATATAACAAGTATTACACTAATTGATACCTAGTCATGATGTTGGCATGTTTACAATTATATTTGTAAACTTCAAACTGAAAAGAAGTGTAAAAGTAAAGTCTGTATTTAGTTAACATGGATATATGCACAAATATGTGAATTGCAAAATAAATTTTAGGTATATGCAATATAATGTCCTTGATTTATTTTTAAGTAGCTTTGGCAATTGATTTTAGTGGTTGCACACTTGTATGGCATGGCAGAAAAGGCGAAGTAGGTTTGATTCCCATTGGGACAAAGAAAAAAATGGAAAGAGGAGTAATATATCTATAGACTTTATCTATGAGAAATATATGAAGAAAAGGTTAATATACACATTTACAACAGTAATAATGGACATACAATCGTATATTTTATTATTTATAAAGAACACATTTAATTAAACGATTAAAGGATACTTGATGCTAAAATTAGCCTACATCCCCACACGGGTCAAGGACTCAAGGTTCTCAATTTGCATTTTATTCACACAACTCTTAATTATGTAGGTCCCATTTCCCGACTTCCTCTGTGAATTTCATTACTCTAACAATAGACCCGGAATTTTACATTTTCAAAACAATTTAAATTAGAGAAGATTGTAATATTTTTCAGAATCCTGATCAAAACGGATGTACGAGTGGCTCGGAGAGTGAAGGAAGGCTCAGGACGTCGCAGAGTGCTCCAGCCACGGGACTTAACTCATTGGGCTCGGCTAGTCGCTTGCCAAAAGCACAAAACCCCACTGTGACGCTATTGCAAAAAGCTCGTGGTATGTATAAATTGTATTGGTTAAAAATGGAATTATTATATTTTAACTGTTGAGTTTCTTGCCGGCTCTTCTCAGCAGAACTGCCTTCCGAACCGGTGGTAGCTTTTTGTTCATATGTTTATTCGGCGATTCAAAAGTGCTTATAATAATTGCCTATTTGAATGAATGTGAATTTTTTGAATTTTTTTATACGAATATAATATTTAGTGATAGCTTCTATTGATACTCTTTTAAATTTTAAATTTAAAAAGGCATGGTCACGTGCGAGTCGGACTCGTGCACCGGAGTTCCATAAAAAAATCAGGATTGTAGGTCAATTTGAAGTACAATTTATGAAAGTTGACAAAATTATATGTAAATTTAGGCTGTAACTTATTCAAATTTCACACCATAAACCATCGTTTTAAATAGTTTACAATTAAATTACTACAAAATTGGCTAATTAAAATTAATAATCAATTAATATATCAATTTCATTACTCATGCCTAAAATAATCAGCAAGTTAGCTCATCATCATTCTGTAAAATGAAATTTGACTTTGCAAAAATTTAACTTAGTAAATAAAATGTTTTCTGTATTTCGTGTACAATCAACACACAGAAGAATAATTTTATAAGTGCGTTAATTACTAAGTTCCCAACATAGGTAACAAGAATTTGTTAAAAGAACATCACAAATTGCAGAGGAATGTAATTAGGCAAATATTAAAAAATGAGATGAAATCCGACTTGCACCGAGCTTCCATAACTTTTCTAACAAGAAGTTTATAATTTATTCACGTTCATACCGTTGAAACAAGGGTTAATTGCCGTCAAACTTTTATAAATAGTCTATAGAGCTCCCCTTTCATTATAAATTTCAGAGATATTGTTGACTGTTTCCTCAGTTACAAATTACAAACACGTTGTAAACTCATCTGTACAATGAAAAATGTTTTACGGAAGCAATAATTTGTTTATCCCTTAATTGCTTTGAATTGGGGACCCTTATCCCGTTCCATCCCGTCTCAAGTCTATCCTTTGAATATACTTAACAATGTTGATTAATAACACGTTGATTTCACTGCCCCAGTTAGCAGATATTCAATTGGATAGGTTAACTAAATTACAAAATTAAATTACTTGTTCATTTGTTATTTGTTGTTTACTTATTTTGTTATTTGTATATCAAAATATTTATAAATTTTAGTATTTGAAATAATATTATTATTTTAGTATAAGAGTAATATAAATATAACATCGAAATTAACAGTATAAATTTGTATTTTATGCTTAAAAATCTATCTTTTCATACAAAGTTAAATTTTTGATGTTTATAGTTTTAATATGTAATTATTACATTGTTAAAATATCAGTTCTCCTAACATGTGGGTTCACGTTCGAAGGTTATAAAGTATCTGTCAATTTAATAGATGACGTATTCAATATAGCCTGGAAAATGGAAAAATATTGGGAATCTAACGTTTTATTACGAATGAAAAGATGGCTGACGAGGGTCCGCCACTATTATTAAAGTTTAATAGGACGGCACAATATCCTCGCGAAGGCGCTACGGATCGTCCGACATAACTATTATCTAATTGGATTTTCTATTAGAGAGACAGTTGCTAGATTATTCCGAGATATCTCATAAATAAATACCCAGATGAATTTCATATTTCAAATTTATGTTCAACACACCCTTCTCTAATTTCGTTTGCTATTACAAAAATATTTTATTAAGCTTACAAATGTATGTCGATATATTTTATTGGCCCTATAGAATTATTTCAATAAATAACAAATTGAAAGTAGGTATATGAAACATCATTTTGCAATACAGAAGTTTATTGAATTACTGCTTATTGAAATGGTTTTTTTTTTCTGAAAATTTCCGCGCGTTTTCCCCGTCTACATTGAAATCTATTTACAGCTAGTTGAACTATAAAAAATGCTTTATATTCTATAGTATGTATATTAAAAATAACTATTAATTCAAATTAAAAATATACTTTATTAGAAATCGTATAAATTAAGTGATACTACTGTTTTTTCTTAGTTATTGTAAAAAGTTAGGTTTAGGTGAATTACATTTTGTTTATTTAAAAATAATCGTATCGTACTTTATCGATACATACATCGATGAAAATAAGCAAATATATTTCGATTAAAGGTAAAGTTATAAATGGACAAAAATTTTTGGGGTATTTTAAGTGAAAAGATTTTTCTATTAGACTAACTTCAATACGGAGGTACGAATTGAAGTTACAAAGTTGTTGTTTATGGTAAATATTATTGCTTAACTTTTACAAAATAAATATATTGTTCGGCTTATTATGGTTATACTTGAATCGTGTTAAATGGTTATTTATTAAATAAACTTGATCAAGAAATATAAATAACCATATTATTCTTTTTTTATATCAGAAGGTCAAATCCCGCGCGGGCCGTCCAATATTCCTGTAGAGAGAGATCCACGTCTTCCACGTGACCGCCCTTCACCGCCCAAAGGTGACCCAGGTAAATATTTATATATATCTATTGTATACTCAGTGGGCCCTAGTCATTTTTAACTATAAATATGATTTTCTTTTTTTAATTTCATAATTTAACATTAATTTGATCTATTAAAATTTTAGTTAATTTTTAATTTTCAGAAAGCAATACATTGTTCCCATTAAGGCATTTTGTTTCCCATTTCCTACTGAATCCTGGAGTACTTCGTCTAGAGTGACGGAATCAAGCTCCGCGCTTTGCCACGCTACCAGAGCAAAAAAATTAAAATATAAAATAATTCATTTCCTCGAAGGGTAATCGAACCTACAACCTGTTACTCTTGCAATCGCACGTGTCCCCTGCACCACGACTGTCTTTTTTATGTGTATATACTAATTATTTGTAATTTTTAATTAGACATACGTTAATTTTCACACACAGAGCAACATGGCCAAACGAGCTATTGACTTACAGAAAATTACATTACATTTTCAGTGCATGCATTACGAAAGGAATACGCTAGTGAAGGTGAAGGTGACAGGAGCGACTACGAGAGGAGTCAGAAGATGACTGACGCCAAGAAGAAAATTGAAGGAATCGGACCAATTACGAAGGACGGCATGCCTGTTGCACTTAGATCTGTGAGTACTAGAACTACGATTTTCTATTAAAATAGGATATATAATTTTTAAAATATTTTGAAAATGCTACAACGTTTGTTTATTATGAAAATTATAACATTTGTCTGAATATAAATCGTGAGCTTAGAGTGTAAACCTGGTAAATCCATTTTTTGTTTCGTACAATTTTATACATTCCAAGTTATAAAAAAATACAAAATCGACCTTTATTTATTTCATAAAGTAGAGGATATACATTTATTTGCAAAATTGTAGGTAAAACCTCCTGAAATGATATAATATACTCGTATACTTGTAGTTTTTTGTCTCTCCTGAGATTTTGCTAATTAGGCAGTTAGCAGTTTTACACTCCAAGCCGACGATATATAAAAACCACATGACTTGTAATCGCCACACGTACTGTGTATGTATATTATTTAAATTTCTGTCCATGTAAATAAGATACATATAATTTTTGTTTCGTATATGTTTAAATATCTGCCATTTTGGAAAACATTTTTGTGCGTATTTAATATAATAATATAGGTAATTTAAACAATTGAGAGCTCTCCAGCTACGAAACTAGTCAAAAATTCTACTATAACAACTCAATTATTCATTTGTCATAATATGCATATAAATTATTCGAAATAAATAGTTAAATTGATATTCAATTTATATCTAGTATAAGATAAAATTGACAATGCTTTTGGCTTAACAGTCATTCACTCAAAAAATATATAAAAGACTAACAAAATTTTATTAAATCCGAAATATCTTATAATTTTTTCTAATCTTACTTTCAGGAAGTTAAAGACCCTTCAAGATGGTACAAAAAGATGTACGACACTATACACAAAAACAAATTCGATGGTAAGATAATGTAATAGTTTATAATTGTTTTATTTATTTTTTTATTATTTATATATATTTATTTTATTTTTTTTAATTTACACAATTATTTAACATTTTTTTCAGAGGATTATGTGACGATTCGATACAAAAACCGTCGAGGTGATTATTTTATATTATCAAAATTAAAACCATGCATCGGTGGCTGTCACCATATAACATTTGCTTTTCGAATTAACGTGTATAACGAATATTGTTAGATAAGTTACTACGCAAACTACTTTATTTATTTTAAGTTTAAATGTAACATAAGTTTTTATATTATATTATAAATAAATGTTTGTATTATAATGTAAAAACTTAGTAATGTACAATATGTGAAATATGTAAACATGTAGCTTATCCAACAATAGAACTGCCAAATTTCACTTTGTTTATCTACTGTCTACAACCTTAACGAGTGCCTCTCATATGATTTAAATACATAAGCAAACCTACATATTCAGAAACGAATAACCGAATTTCACTATTATATAAATTTTCCAAAAAGTACAAATTTTAAATTAATTTACTAATTAAACCCATCAAAATATGCATATGTTACAATAGTAACTGTAAGCGTCTAATAAAAACAATAATCATTCCCATAACCATTTGTTTCTATACCTACTTAATAGTAGTCTATAACCTAAGGAAGGAAAGACATTATACATTTTATATACTGTGACTGATTTTCACTATCTGAAAAGAAAATTAATTGCAACCACAAAATTTTAAAAAATATTTAGGTACTTATAATATGCATACGTACTACAAAAAATACAATTAATATTTGCTATAATAAAGTTCTTATTTATTTTGTCATTTTACATACAAAATTCTAAAATATGACAAAATGATTTCACTATATTATATACCTTTTTTTTATTATTTTTATTACACATTCTACATATACGAAACATATTCTAGGTGAGCCTCAAAGGCCTAGCAGTAACAGATCACAATACGCCTACTTCGATCCACGATCCGGGTACCTCAGTGAACCTGAAGGCGGCCTACGGTTGACTACGAGCACGTGGAGCGACGCCTACGACAGTGACGTCACATCCGGTCCGAGGCGACGCACTGCCTCTGTACAGGAGGAGAGACGATACGACGATGGGTCGCCGTACTTGCCAAATAATAAGTGAGATATTTTTATTATTTATGTGTTTCTTCTTATTATATTATTTTTTAGATGTAATTGTGCGGCTAAGAGCTTTTTTAGTAGTAAAACACTTACGATTGAATGATTTTAAGCAAAATTGTTTGTTTAGTTGATCATGCTGATCTCAGGAAGTACGGATTCGAATGGATTGGGATTTTTTTGTGTGTTGGATTGTCTATTTGTTGAGAAATACTATAAGCTATATTACGTCATATTAATCGTTTCGACGTAACACACTGTATATGAGGTACCTTGGGCTCTTAGAATGAGCTGTGTGTCATAACAACTCTTAGGTTTTCCATTGGATCAGGTTTGCGAAGGAATATCTGGAGTACTTAGATGATTCTTATAGAAAAATCTTTAACTTACGTAAATTATTTTTATCTGTAAAGGTACAGTACATTAGCGTCAGCGAGAGCACGTCAAGAAGTATATAAAAACCAACCAGGCAGGATAGAAAACTATGTGCCAGGAAAATCTTCCGTAATTGACAAAGAAGCGAAACAGGTATATATTATACTACAGGGACATATTTATATTATTTTACAACGTCACAGAAATATTTATTTATTATATAAGGGGACTCAGGTGTCATAAAAATAGCAGCATTTAGTAAATACAAAACGAATAAAATGTAATAAGATTTTTTAAATTCGCTATCTACTGCTGTTTTATACAATTCATTTCACGTGATTGGTTAAAATTCATTCTTCATTAATTCATATAACTATTAGTTCTTATTTGAAAACTAACAGCCTGTATAAAAATTATAAATTCTCAACAAAACAAAATTAATTTGTTTTTTTTCTAGTGGTGGGACGAGGTCATGGACATTTTTGATGGGGTACGAACTTTTTAAATTTTTTATCTGTGTACCTGTGACATAACTATTTAATTTGTATTCTAATGTGTTTTGTACCCTAAATTTGGCTTTATCTTTTCAGTTAGTTAAGGATTAATGGATATATTAACATCTGATTAAGCGGCCCAGCTAATCTTACATGCATATTTACTTGTTTGTCTGTTTGTAATATAACAAGAAACAGTTGAGATATAAATCTTGTAATATTCTATATTAAATAAAGTTTTTAGATATTAGTTCAAAGTTGATAAATATTGTTTGCATTACAATAAGGTTACTATTTTCACTATAAGAGACTTCTATTAAATAAAATACACAATGGCTAGATTAAACTTAAAAAAAACAAGTTAGGTACTTTCAAAGTTTTTAACACTTATTCTATTGTAAAATGCTAATATTATTTTATAGAAGAATGGCTCGCTTTATTTTGTTAAATAAGCTGATTAAAATTTCCTTTTATAAAATGAGGATAAAAGAAAACTAATTTATTGGATAGATAATTGAAATTCGTTATCGTTTTGACGAAAAACACACTTTTATTTCTCGATATTTTAACATCAAATAAGCCAATTTTTCTATAAAATATTAGCATTCTATCGCTGGTTTTATCACTGACACATACAATGCTATGTTCACATCGCTGCTTGGACGGACACTAACAGTGGCTAGATGAGAACTCACCCCTGCCTCCTTACTCCACATTGCTCGCTCGCGCTATACAGAAGAGTGTAAGGTTCCTTGACATGTCTGCATGTTGTGGTGCCTTCCATGTGTTCATTGTTATAGTTACCATATAAATATCACAAAGCCTCGTATAATTATATTTAAAAATAAATACTAGTTACTGGTTGTGGGTTCGATTCCCATTCGGGAGAATGAATTATTATTTATTAATATGTTCGTTCGGTACTAATGCAAAAGCGCGGTGCCAGGGCGATGCGTTCTTTTCACCTACCCTGCTGTATGCGGGGTACAGCATAAAGCTGAAAAGAATATAAAAGAATTTTCTCATAATATTCATCCAATTCATTCCAGATTACATGTTTTTATAAAATGACAATTTTTATAACAAATATTGGTCAATAATCGACTCATATGGTACCTGTTACATTGATCAAAATTTAAAGCTTTGCACGTTTTGGTGTTTGATTATATATTATGAAAAGCTTATATTTTTGAATAAAGCATCTAATATAAAACGTCATGTTTATGTCATAATATGTATATAATTTTTTTTTCTCGATAAATGTTCCTTATTTGTCATTGTTATTTCATTTCAAAAATTTTCAATTCAATTCAAATTTATCTTTTAAGCTAATTTGATGTAGTGATATTTTGCTTTGGGCAAGCAACTTACTATGTACGAGTATTGCACATGTGGGGTGTTTATAATTATTATGTTAGTTAAGAAAATACTATGAAAACTTTTCTGTTCTTTTTTAATCGACTTCAAAAAGAAGGAGGCTATCAATTCGACTGTATTTTTTTTATGAAGCAAATTAAATTTAATAAATTAAATTCTTATGACGATTCTTGTTTAATTTATAAGAATATATAAAAAAAGTAAGTTGTACTTCAAAGCGAAATCATCAGTAAAATCTGGCCTTAAATATGCCTAGTAACGTTCTGTTACCTAACATTTAATTTCTAATGTCAGTTTCTTTAAAAGCAAAAAGTGGCACGAAAGTAATTTTACGCTATGAGTGGTAACAAATTTATTTAGTTGTCTTGTTTTATCTGTTATAAAGATACATTTTTATATGAATCTGTACGCAGTGTTTGTCTGTCGCCTAATAAGTTTTTGTCGTTTTAAATTGTAGGTACACTCTGTACCATATTTTTACAGTAAGCAGAAATTCACATTTATTCGTCACAAATATCTCCAATATGAATGAACAGAAACTTATTAGAAAGCGGTAAATAGGGCCTCAATTTGTTTATCTAAAGTATATTTTCTTTTAACACTACGAAAGCATGAATAGATGTTATGCGCTCGAATGAAACATAATACGTTGCATTACTGTGTTTACTTATAAAATTATAAGTTTCGACTTGTATTTCTTTCTTTCTGTACGCATTTTTAGAATGACAAAAGAATCTTTTAATTTAATATACATATATAATTTATAATTTCTTTTGCAGCAAAATGAATCGGGTACACAATCACAATCTCAAGCTTCACCGAAAGAAAAGAAAGACCTTACATCAGCGATTCTATCCAAATCTAATATGGCAAGGTATTATCAGCTTTTCATTTCATCCCACATATAGGTACAGGCAACGAGTGTCCAGAATATGTTCTTAGATTCAAGACATTGCGTTTAAAATGGTAAAACTCAAAGCTTTGGGTGGTTTTAACTTCTCGAGTTCTCAAGTTGATGGAGGGAACTGAACCCACAATCATCACGTTTACAGCGTTGTATTTAGTAGAAACTCCACTATCAATATACATTTTTTTTAATTATGAAGTAGGCTGTTATTGTATTATTAATAGTAATTATTAATCCAACAGAGCGTTAAAAGAATCAGGCTACGAATCCGACTCGACGTTAATATTCCGGCGACGGGAAGACACAGAAGCACCACTCTCACCGGCTGAGCGGCGAGCTGCTTACCGCGACCTCCAAGCTGGAGGAGAACCTCCGATACGTGGGTTCAGGTCGCCAGCGCCACCTAGAACGGGTAAGTGAAATTCGATGTCAAAATGCTTGAAATATTTATTTTAAATTGACATTAAAAAGTTTATTTTATTTACAACTTTAATATTTAAATGAAATAACGGATAAACAAAGACATATTTTCATAAAGTTTGTTCAATTTATTTTAATTATATTTTTTATCTTAAATAATGATTTTATCGTTCATAACTCTAATTTACTTATTTGATTAGTTTTTTTTGTAAAGATTATTTATATTTTATTTTTTATATTAAATTACACTTATTAAGAATAACTTATTAATTAATTGGGGAACTTACGTACTATTAAGGCATGATTATTGGTTTTGGGCGTACTATTAGCTAAAGTGGGAATATTAAATTAATACTAATACAATTTAACAAAGCGAAAGCTATTCGCGTTTCCTTGTAGAAATTTCTATTATTATAGAGATTTCAAACCGATCTGCATCGTATTATATGAAATCTAAGTCAAGGTCACTGTAAAAGCCTACGTATAACTCGTATTATTTACTATTGGAGCTATTGTTAAACAAGGCCATAGTGTAATGACAATGTGGGATGCTCTCTAACCGCGATCACATTAGTTATTATCCTCAATCACTACAGGTAAGTTTTATTTATTTTGCATGGCTCTAAGTTAAAACCAATAACAATGGTGCTGGTGCGTCGATGACTGCATTAAAAGGTAAAATAGTTATGCATGATTTAAGATAGACTCCAAAATTAAACATACACTTAGGTTTTGTCCACGTATTTAAATCTGGCACGTTTGTTACCACGATTAGTGTTAGTGTAAAATGCTTTACACAGTTTAATTTATAACAGGAGCACAAACAACACGTTTTATTCACGTCTAACGAAAATTGAGAAGATGAGTCATTCAGCAAAGATTGAAATTCCACAGATGAATCAGAAATTGAATATATACCTATATCGTCTACTTTAACAAAGATACGAGTACATAAAAAAACACCTCAACTACATGAAGTGATTTGTTATCCTGTCACTAGTATAAATAAATCAATGAATATAATGAACGAACATCCACCAATACCGCCGAGAAGAATATCATCTAAAAACAGTCGCACACTTCAATTGGTTACGTCTAAAAGACATGCATCGGTCTCTCCGCAAAGGCAAACATTTGAGAAATCTAATGTGGAATTTCTAAAAGACAAAATAAGTCACAAATTAAAACGTCAAAACACTCATATTATAATAAAAAAAAATTCAACCTTGAATACTACTCGAGCAGTCTCTACCTCTGCACCTCCACCTTTAAACAGGAACAAAAGTACTGGTATTTTGGCAAAGAATACAAAACAAATCACTATAAATACTCCTAAAACCAGTGGAACTAGTAGTTTTAGTTCACCTAGAAGAACAATATTACCTATAAATTATCCTCATTCAGAACGAAATTGGAATGAATCCTCGTCTTCATCTACTTTGATCCCTGGTGGCGCAGGTAGAAAAACACCTATAACAAGTATATTAGACAAAGTGACTCCGTTAGATAAACTCTGGAGTTCTCAAAAACGAAATGAACGTATTGATCCTTCTAAAATAAAACCTAAAAGTGTTTTGAAAAGTACCAATGTACTTTCTAAAAATATTACTACAAAGGAACCGATTACACAGAATACAAAATCAAGTAGTATATTGCATAAAAGTAGGGATATGATACGTACATCAGATAAAATGAAAAAAATGAAATTATGTAGTCAGACAGCTAAGTCTACTCCATGCTTAATGAAATTAGCAAATAAACCAGCAAAGTCTTTACATTCAATGTCGAACATATCAAAATCCTCTCTTCATTTACCATCAAAAACGAAAAACCAAAATCAAATAAAAACAGCAACCATAGCAAACTTAAAGACAAAAAAATCTTTAGATAATATTTTGATAAAGCCTCCTATAGAATTTAAAAGTGAGCAAAATAGTAAAAGAACAAAAAATTTACACAAAAGTAGCACTATGAAATTACAATGTAAAAAAAGCTCTGACAAAAACCAACATAAAAAATCACTTCAAGAAGTAGAAAGTAGACAGCAATTTGGAGAAATTACAGACGAATTATCTAACTTTGGTTCAGATGAATATTTAGAAAAATATGATAAGGAAATAAAAAAAGCTCGAAGTGCTATTATGTCGGACTCTTTTTTTCAAAATCTGTTTTTAAAAAAACCTTGCACCAAAATGATTGATGAGATTATAGATAAAAATTCATTGAATACTGTTCAAGAAAAAGCTAAATTCTTTCAATCTTTCCCAGAAAGTAATTTAAATAGTACTGCTTCAATAAATACATATTTAATTCACCGTAAGCCTGTCTCACTGTCACGTTTTAAAATGTGGGACAGACAACTAAGTCCCGTATATATACAAAGCTCAAGATCTATTTCATGGCCAGGAAAGATGGATGGTAAAATTCGACGCTTTGATAGTTTGCTTAAGGGTGATAGTGAATTCGGGTCAACATCTTCATTAGCAACGTCAAGAAGTAAAAGTGAACCTCCTTGTAACAGATTGTATTTTTCTCAAACATCACGACCTGTGTCTCCTACAGTAATATTTCATAAGAAACGGGAACAGACGTTAGAAAGAAGCCCAGAAGATCTAAATAAATTGCCCGTTTTGCAATCTAAAATTTTATCACCAAAATTAATGTATAAATTTGATCAAGCGAAAGAAGCTAATACTACTGAAAAAAATCCTGATATTCTATACTTTTCTCAAACTACACGTCCTGTTTCACCAAAAGTAATTGAAAAAAGATCAACCAGTAGAAGTTTATCTCCGTTATCAATTAGATCTCCATCGTATCGACGTATCCATAATGCTAGAACGCATTCAAAATTGGAAACTATAAAGAAAGGACCAAGAACACGTAGTGCAGATTATGTTGAACATCATTTACCCCAAGGAAATATTCCTACTAGAACTAAAAGTGATTCAAACATATACGCAAGCGACCCCGAATATGATGAATATATTCGTGATATTCAAAATGTAAAAGGTAGATCGGAAAGATTTCGAGAGCTTAATCGATATTACGCATATTTAGAGCGAGTTGCTGAATTAGAAAAAGCAACATCAAGTAGAAATCTGTGTTGTAGAAAAAAAGATGAAGAAATTATTGATTTCGATCGTTGGAAGAAAATCCGTACAATAGAAAGGGCAGAAGAAGAACTTAATAACTTATATACAAAACTTAAACGAGCTCAAGATGAAGATGATATTCTTTTTTATCCCAAAGACGTCAACGATATTAGATGGAATTTCAACAGGGAAAGAGGCTTAAGAACAAAAGAAAAGTCAGTAGAGGACTTAAAAGAAGAATGGCAGCAAAAAAACTCGCATGATATAAGTGAAATCGATCAACATCCATGTAAAGATATTTACAAGCCTTTGTGGAGAGGGATGAGTGTTGCAGAAACAGCTACTAATATAAATAAGAAAAATGAGATAGATAAAAATATTCCTAAAGGTACTCACAGGCCTACAGTTAAAACATTAGTGCAACAAGATTCTTTGTCCGAATTAAGAAAAAAAATTGGGATTGGTAATCGTTTATGGAGCAGTTTGTCAATGGATCAGGTAAATGCATTAAAAAATCAACTTAATGCAATATATAGCAAGGAATCTGAATATAAATTAGCTAAAGAACAAGAAAAGTATACAATCGAAGTAAAGAATTCTAAAAATGATATTAATCCTACACTTCATGTAAGATGTAGCTCGCTAATTACACCCAGATCAATGATACGTGAATCAGATTTAAATAAGTCTGAATCGATAGCAGCTATAAATATACCTTTGGGTTCAGAAAAAGAACTAAAAAACAATGTCAATAAGCTACAAATGTCCCTAAGTGAAAATGAAAAAAAGAAAATATCTCAATCTCTTAGCAAAGAGATTTTAAACAGAATAAATAAATTTGATGCCCCACCTGAAGTAAAAAATCAGAATACCTCGGAGTATCAATTAAATAATGCAAAGTATGAAGATAATAATAATAATATGAAGATAGTTGAGGCAGATAAACAATTACAGGATGAGAAGTGTCGTCATATTGTATATCCACCTCAAAAAAACCTTACACCAAATCAATCATCTGCTAGTGAAACAGAAACTGGAAGTTCCGATATATCCGGAAAAACTGTAATTTATATGGGTCCCAAAAAAGAAGTACAAAAAAAAGTTGAATATTTCGAATCTGTAAAAGAAGAAAAAAAACCACCAAATATTTTTTATCATGTCAAGGATAAGTCAGACGAGAAATGTACATCAAAAGAAATAAATAAAGTATCTACTTTAAATGAATGCAAAATAGAAAAAAATAAAATATTTCAATCGCAGTCGTGTGCAAATATTAAAGAATTATTTGGCAAAACCGAAAAGAATAAATTTTTATCATTACCCTACAAGTCCGACCTATATTCGAGATCACCTTCGCCAATATCGGAAGTGTACGTAAACGATCGGAGAACGCCTGACACGCTAAGGTTTTCCAGTGACGAGACGATCTGGCGTAGTCGGAGCCCGTCCCCCGATCCGGAGCGTTACTGGCGGGCTTACCTTAAACTGGCACGCGAGGGGGAAGTTCGCCGCCTTGCACGGCGCTTCGATTCACCCTCTGCAGCGGGCGCAGTACTCCGACGTTTTCGTAGTGATCCAGAAATAATACGAAACGATATTAGAAAAAACTGGCCCTCTACTGAAAGGGCCTCACGAAAAGAAAAATGTAAAGCTTTATTACCAGTGGCTCGCATGCCACTCCGTCCTAATAATCGATATATGCCGCATATTGATGTCATATCAAAGCTAGCTGCACTTCACAAACGCAATCCAACACGATCTCGATCCGCAGAAGAGGCTTTAGAATGTCGACCTGGAGAAGTAGAACGCATTCGTCGCCGTTTCGAAGCTATGTCACTTCTAGGCCAAATATACACGTCAGCCCCTGATGTCAGTGAACTTCAAAATATTGCATCATATTTGAAGGGACCGTGGGTCGCACATCGATATCCAAAACCTGAAGATAATGATAAACCAATAGCAGATTTTACCAGCTCGGTTAGAGGACGCATCAGTCCTGTCAAGAAAAATAAAACACAAAGTAATCAAGATACAGTAAAGTTAAACTCTATACTCAAAAACGAATCCTTAGCAAAACAAACATTCGATCCGTCGGCCCATAGGCCGGCCAGCCGGTATGAACCTCCTCGCACGCCACCCCGGCCTCCGCTGGCGTCGTGGCCTCACCGGCTAGCGCCCTATGTCACGTCATCGCGACACACAGTTACCTTTCAAGGTTAATATTTTTATTCTATTATGCCAGATTTATTATACGTTTATTCTTGGAGTTACTCGAAAAAAAAATATTTAAGATTCATTGATTTTCGTAAAAAGTACACCAAATAAATAATTACACATAATATAAATATTAAATTGAATTACATATAAATTAATAATTTTAATAAAATAATCATGAAATACCTTTATTTATATGTATGTATACGAATATCAATTTGTCTGTTTCAAAGCCATTAGACTTATTTAGTTATTAGTTCTTGATTTTTATGTTTTATTATATCCTGATAGAGTCCGACTCAGCTCCAGAGCCTCCGCGTCGAACCTCACACGGCAGTTTTTCCGATTCAGGCAAGTAGCTATATGGAAATAAGAATTCCACTCAATTTATGTGTTTATATTGTGTAAATACGTTAAAATAATTAAACGTTATAAATATGTATGTATTTGTACCAGTAATTAAACGTAGCAAATTTAATTCATTAATTGTTTTCTAAGACTGAAAGTAAGATATCTAAAATAATATGTATGTTTTTAAGCTTAACGCTGAATGCCCGATATAGCAGGGTAGGCAGAGGGAACCTTGTTTTAAGATATTTCATTTCTCAGTATCTGCTTAATTTTCGAGATATTATTTGATGATGAACGAAACTATACGCCGCACTTCGTTTTCTCACTTGAACGCGGAAACGAAATAATTAATTGACCTGAGTGGAAATTGAACTTACAACTGTCGCGTTTAAAGCGAAAACTGTACCTCTGCGCCATTATATGTAACTATAACTATTTTAATTTAATTGTTATATACTATAATCTAGTCTAATTATTCTATAATTGTCTTTTAACGTTACGTAACATAAAGTTGTATAAACTGAACTATTTAAAGTGACTGGAATATAATTACTTATTGAAAACTATTTAAAAAATATATTGTATATTTTTGGTAAAACATAATTGATCTTAAAGTTGAACCGTCGCGTCGTGTTCGTACACTATTTGCGATTTTAAAGGTCGGCCAGATATTTACGTCACTTAATTTGATTGAGCCAAAACCAGTTCGAACAGTTTTTATTTCATTGTAAATAGTATCTTACTCTCCTTGCTTCGAAACGCTGCCTTCTTTGTTATGTGTTATTTGTTACTTCAGTATATATAAGTGCGAAAGTATTATTGCGTGAAATCGATACGCCTCGATTAATCAACAAGTTTATCATCGTACTGGCTGATAAACTATCTTATCGTTAGTTTAGTTTTGTGCAAAGTGCCATGAACAAAAGTCGAACATTTGCTAAGAGGTTTTATTAGTTTTTTTATACAAAATGAAAAAATATCATTCAAGTGAAACAATTTTAAGTGAAAGTGGCTGGAGTAGTAGAAATTCAGAAATATTTTTAAACGATGAAGACTTACATTACTCTAATATTCCTATATCAGGAAGTATGTCGAAATCCCTAAGGGCGTTAAAGACGTATGTAAAGAAAAATATTTTTTACGACGAAAGTGAAGATATAGAAGAAAATCGAAATGATAGTGCATTTTTTTCTAAGGAAACAAGTCCTAACAAGTCTATATCTAAAAGTGACCCAGATAGTTTAAACAGTAATATCTCTGAACAAAATATAAATGACAAACTACAACTATCATTAAACAGTGATCAATCTTTAAACATAACAAATGACCCAGCTACATTAACTGACGACTATAAATTTAATAAATTATTAGAAAACTACAATATAAAAGATACTACTGACATTTCAATGTTGACAAATGAAAATGATGATGAAAATCTAAATTTCATTGATGTAAATTTAGTTAAGAATATTGACGAAAAAAAAATATTGACAGAAAATACTGAACATGTGGATATCATACCAATCGAAACGCTTAAACAAACACAAAATGAGACTACCATTTCAAACCCTACTGTTACAGAAATACAAGTGTCCGATAAAAATAAAATTAATAGAGTAATACCTCCTGTTGCGCCCAAACGTACTACTTCAAAAAGCCAGGCTGATTATCGTGACATAAATGTTAGCACAAAAGTAAATCATAGCAATGTAAAGAAAAAATTAATCTTCCCAATTAATAATGATAATTTGACAGAAAAAAGTCCTAAGCATCTAGAAAAATATGAAATGAAAATATCGCAAAATATGAAAAACAATAAAGGATCCATAAATGAGGGCATGAAACCAGATAAATACTCGTATTCTTCATTAAGCCTAAGTAAAAATAAACAGATTAAGGAAGATTTTTATCCAGACGTTACTTTTAGAACCAACAGCTTGAATTCACATAACAACAATCGGCATACTATCCATGAGTTTACAAACTGGGGGAATAGAACCGATATTTATCCCGACGTTTATGCGCCTTTACCATATAGTAAGTATTTCAATAGTTCAAAAAAAAGTAATAATATTTATAGTGAAACTCTAGTATAAATTATTAAAAAAATATTTTCTATTCATAATACATAAACGCTACTAAAAACGTGTTATGTTCTGTTTCTTATTTTATAAAAAAAAAAGTGTCTGTCAATTTGTTTTGGCGGGTTCTTTTTGGCGGGAGACGTCGATGAAAGTGCATCTGGTAGCCCGGCGACAGTCGTCACGTCGTTGACAGACGGACCGGCTGATCTGCCGTCTCTAAAGTCGTAAAATAGTTTTTGTCAGTGTCTTTGAATGGTGACTTCGAAATGGGCATATTAAAACAAATAAAGAAAATTGCAAATTCGGGTATGATTTAATAGTAATTTCTATTAACAATATTTTTTTTTTGTATTATGTTTTGTATTATCAAGTATTTTTATAATTTTTGGATATTTGATTTTTTTTAATTTTTAGCATTTTCATTGCAGTAAATTCTTAATACGTGTTAATTTTTAAAATCAATCTTAGTATCAGTAACCGGTAGTTGCGTTATTAAGTGACTGATTACAAAACGGCAAGAGATGTCGTTTCGTAACGAAATACCGATAAAGTTGCAAAATTAAAATCACTTTTAATGTAATAAAACCTAGACTTAACTTACTGTTACAAATTAACTTGTAATAATTACTAGAAATGAATCACTTATATACGGAAAGGTATAAAATTTCATTTTAGTAGAAATTGAAATTATATGTCAAAAGACTATTTATATGTATTAAAAAACTGTTTGGGTTATCTATAAAAAAACATATATATTTTTAACTAAGTTTCTATTTTTTAATGGGAAAGTTATTACAGCTTTTCCAGTCACGTACTAATAAAATAGAAATCTTTCCCGCAGTAAACTATCGAATAAGCTTAAGCATTAAGGCACAATCTTAAATAAGTTAACTTTCCTACATTATATCTAAGTAGTGTCGAAGAAAAACATAATGTATTGGAGAAGAAACTAATTAGTTCTCCATGCAATCAACGTGCGGGTGTCGTGCCCATAGCCTTGCAGTGTGAGGAATTCGGAGCATTTTGTGCTTGAGTCGCAAGCACTGCTAGAAAATAGTAAAATATAATTTTTCGTTTTAGAAATAAGTCCCTATTTCATTCTCAATATATTTTATTTATATATTTTTTTTTAAATAGAAGGACGGATTTGATTTTACCAAATTTTTTTTTCTGAGTGACTTTTTGAATGATAATTTCGTTTTAAATATTATTAATCAATTACAGATTTGAATGATTCAATTCAGTATTTATTCGCTATATTGTTACAATTATACTTTAATTGTAATTATTCAGTACTAGTGGGGCTCATCATTTAAATAATGATGATGATTCACATGTTTTTAACTTATTTTTTATAGCAAAAAATATGTAAACATAAAACTCAAAAGTGCTTATCATTTTTGACTCATTTTAAAACAATTTTATCATGTATCGCTCTGTGTAAAGAATCAAAACGTAATTCTCATTCTGTTATCATACGCGAAATCCGGAATGAACGCCTGAGCATGTATGCATATGCATGTATGTATGTATGGTACAATAATACCTTTTACAGAAGCTTGTTTCGATGGTAGAACACGGAGGTACACGCGTGTTTACACGGAGGCAAGGCGCGTGCCGCGAATGCCTATTAAGTGAAAGTTAACGAGCGATTTGCGACCACAAAGGGCTTTCATTTTTAACGCGTTTTCCACCATGCGAATAATATTTGGATTTTCTATTATATGTAGGTATTATTAATACCTACAATTTTACCTTTCTTCCAAGGTTTAATAAACCAGAAATCTTTTACATTTGAGATACTATGAAAGGTATTGAAGTAGCATAAAAATGGGTTCTCAAACTTGCCACCTTAAAAAATTGCCGACCTAGACTCTAGTCTACTCAGCCTGCTGGTAAATCCGTTGTGCTAACTTCTACGGAACTAAAGAAATGTAATTTGACTAGAAAAGTACAAATTGATATCTATTTACAAACGAACCCGGTGGTACCTGTGGTGCTGTTTTTTTTTTCTTTGTGTATTTAAAATTATGTTTGTATTATACTCTTACATAGACTAAAACCGGCTATATATTTCCGTTTTGATTTGTTAGTGCATAAATAGTGTTGTAACCAACATTTACTAGTTTATGTTTTATCTATATAAAAAAAATATAGATAAAACATAGACCAGTGGTCCATAAAATTAAATAATTAATTTTATATAAAAAACCATATAAATTGAATAACTCTAACCGGTTTCCGTTTAGCGTTACGTATCATCATATAACAAACGCCAAAATATTAGCTATTATACCATCTTACAACATAACCTGTTATGATAGGTACTACCGGCACTTTCACTTACATTTCTATGTATAAAATATAAATCATTGATGTTAATATTATCATTTTTTCTTACTTGAAACTTGTAAAAAATTGTAAACATTAATTATTAATATTAAATGTGCTTAATATTACATGTTACATTAACTTTTATATGTTTTCTTGTCAAAATGTGTTAAAAGAATTTAAATTAATATATGACTGTATATAATTAATGCGTTATTAAATTAAAATTAAATCAGCCTCACGCTGTATCCCGAACACAGCAGTGTAGGCAGAGGGAACTTAGTGTTAAGATACCCGTTCCCCACTTTCTGTCGAATTCTGGAGGCATTGCGTGTTGAGTGGCAGAACTCAACGTCGCGCTTTGCCTCGACACCAGAGCGAAGAAATGGAAATATAAACGTAAATAAATATTTCACTTCCTCGAGTGGATATCGAACTCACAACCGTCGCGTTAGTCACACCCGCTGCGCTACGACGGCTTCATGCGTTTTTGAAAGCAAGTATATATTTTTTTAGTCGAAGCTAGTAAATATGATTAATATAATTAATTTTGAAATAGAATCGCCAAGCCGACGCTACGTGGAGAGCGACGTGAACATCCACTACCGGTGTCCGGTGCGACACGACCCCTTACCGCTCGTTCCTGAAAGGGAACTGGCGCGGCAGCAGGCGGAACACATGAAACGACTCTATCGGGAACAGCGAAGGAATAAATATTTACAGGTAAAAAATAGCTAAATTTAATATATTTTTAGGTAAATTGGTACTTTTATTTATATTACTTTACTGGTGGAATGAAATAATATAACATTTAATTGACTCTTTTTTCTTAATTGTTATATTAACTAATGAAATTCAACTTTTCCCATAGTAGGTAGACTTGCGTTAACAAACTCATACAATTTTATATCGAGCTGTTTCGTAATCTTGCTTAATATTCCGACGCTTGCGCAAAAATACGAAATAGTTTATTAAACTAGCGTAACGCCCTGTCCTGACTTTTGTTTAGGATTTTGTATTAAAAAAAAAACATTTATTAAATTTTTTTATTTATATAATAAATTCTAAAACATCACACATATAGGTTTTTTATGCTTGAAATAATTGAAAAAATAATTATGTTTTATCCTCGTTTTAAAAATGTCATTCCGAAGGAACCAACAAAATATTTTGTAGAGGTTCTTGTAAACAGTACTCTTCATTAATACAGATAAGGATAGCATGTTAATAACACTCAGAATCAAAATTTATATCTTAATGTCCCAATTAATTTACATCTAGGTAAAAAGTGTTACTAAAAAGGATATAATAAACGTATAGACATAAAATTACATTTAAATATGCAATGTTTGTTACTAAGTAAATATTAATTTTCTTTATTTTAAAGCGATTTAAATGTTGGTATATAATTAGCTTGTCAGACAACGTAGATCTACGGAATGCTAATCACTTCACCGCAGACTACACGCGATTTAATCAATACTTTGCCTCTACTAATGCAAAGGTATGAAAAATACTTACGTTCCCAACATACCTGTATGCTCTATAATATTAAAAACTCTTTTTCTTCTTCGTCTTCCTTCTTTTCCCTTTTGGGGTCGACCCTCCTTGTATTCTGGTGCCAAATCAGACGATCTTGGTTTTGCCTTTTTTCACATTTACAAGGAAAAGATTTTGACTATGTCTAGGTATACAATATTAAAAAAACTACAAAAAAATATAAAAGATTAAATTTTCCACTATAAAAAAATGTTATGCTCATTTTTGAATTTAGAACGAGAGCCGTTTAGCTTGTCACAAGCATTGATCCTTAATAGCATAAATTACCGATTCATTACCGACATACACGCGAGTGCAGTTTGGTCGATAGCTTACTTCTCGACTATGTATTTAAAAAAAAATGGTTTTTTTTGTTTTTTTTTTACTTATTGAGGACAACAAATGATAAGTGTATTACGATATTATATCTACAATATTACAATTTTAATAAATATAATATTATATTTAGCTAAGGCAAGTCGTGACGTAGCGTGTGACTGTAAACACAACAGGTTGTGAGTTCGATTCCCATTCAGGGAAGTGGAATATTTTCAATTCTTCGCTCTGGTAACGAGGAAAAAAGGGGCGTTGAGTTCCGCCACCCAGAACGCAATGCCTCCGGAATTCTTCGGAAAGTGGGGAAAGATAAAATGTCTTAATGGGAACGGAGTGTTATAACACTAGATTCCCAGGTTCCCTCCACCTACTCTATTATATGCATAAAGCGTGAAACTAAAAAAATAAATTAAAATAACAATTATATATTCTAATTTACGTAAAACAGCGTATCTTATTGTATTACACTTTAAAAATGAATGAAAACGAGTTACAATAATAGATACAATTTAAATCCAGTTAAAACATAACTGTAGGTATCACATAACAAGATAGTAAGGCTCTATGCATATGAAAGCAGTTTCTTAACACCTGGTTGACTCTGGTGGTTTTAATGACCATAAAGTGTGGTCATCTCTTTAGAGCGCCAGTTCGCGCGCGCACACCAGACCGTTACGTATTGTATTGTGGACAGAGGACTTTGGTACATGTGTTTTAAATATATATATATGGGTTTTTATACATATAAAAGATGCATACAACACCGGATTTAGTGATTAAGGTGAGATTATAGTGTTTTTCGTAGTGTCTGTGTGTTTGTCAGTAAATTGTTAATTAGGTTTGTATGGAGAAAGGTGTAATTTTATTAGATAGTTTTAATTTTGGTGGTCATCTTGTGTTTATTTATGTTTAAAAGGTCGTACCTTGTTGAACTGGATACTTTTCTTTTACATTATATTCAAAAAAGTTATTTTTAATATACATATAAATATTATATTCACGCGATAATAACAAGTGAATAAGAAGAAAAACTGATAGTAAACAAACTGATTATCCTTAATTTAATTAAAGAATACCGGCGCGAGTACGTACGTACAAACGTACAAGCCTAACTTTGTATTTATCTCTAGATTTATATTCTGCAATTGACTAACTGAGATGAAAAAGTGTTACAAATATTTTTTTTACGGTTTGGCGCGAAATCGAGCGCAAAGACCACTTTCACTCAAGGGCTTGGCAATGTTTATGTAATGGTAGTTCACTTTTCTACGCAATTATCTGAATATCTAATCTTTTTTAAAGTCGTTTAAGTAAGATTTTCTTTATATAAGTATAGTATAAGTATGTAAGCGCTTAGTAATACGCATGTTGGTTAATACACCGAATTGTCACCCGGGTGATAGTGGGTGCGGTTCTCGTCCGAGGAAGATATTTTTGATAAATGTAATATTTTATCGACATTTATGCATAGAATTAAAAATATAAAACATCTTTTAAAATGAAAAAAATATGTATACTTCCTATAGGTATGTATAGTATGTGCATGTGCATAAGCTGAGCTTTGGATTTATATGAGTAATCACCAAAAGTAGAGCCAGAAAAAATACTTAAAAAAAAAATTAATAAATTAAGCATCAATAAAACTAATATATAATAAATAGAGGCCAAGAGGAGGCGTTGAGTTCTGCCACTCAAAACGTAATTCGGAATTCGGCGGAAAGTGGAGGGCGGAATTGTCTAAATATCCCTATTCCTAGTTTTCCTCGCTGTAACTTCCTATGTGCGGGATACAACAGGAAGCTAAAAAAATTTAGTTTCATTTTTTGACTTGCATCCTTATCTTTTTGACTCTCGTCTATTGTGTTGATAATTAATTGTTCCATTATATCATCAAGAACAGCGTTGTGACTACGATTGTTTTTTCTTCTTTAACGGTTTGGTCATATTTTTTAAAAATCTTGTACAGTCAACGTGCTAAATTTGTCTTTCACTTTGAATAAATCGTATATCCCCCTAGCGCAATATCCTCAGCATCAGCTGGGGAACTTGAGAGATGTGCACCAGTTTCTCTGTGCCGATTGTGACGCAAATTGAGCACTTCCACCTTTTCCTAACAGGCTATGTTAAAACTCTTACGCTCCACTTTGTTGACTAATGAAGCCAAGCCAGATGGATAGATTACAATTCCCCTCTTTGTGTGAGGGTGTATTATTATTATTATTAGTGTAATAAGAAATTTTTTATAAATATGATATATTTACAAATACTAAAATACTGAAACTATCTAAATTGTTGTTCTTATCAATTCAACATAAAATAAATGCCGCGCTAAACCCGTACTAACATCAATTATACGACGAGGAAATGCAATTAATTATGAACAGAGAATACCACAGCTAATTTAACCTTAACGTAACCTAAGTATCGGATAATGATAACCTTATAACATATCTAACATTCCAATTGGTTTTACATTCTATGATAAACAAGACCACCTAGAAATATTAATAAATACCTGGTAATATATTTGCCTACCTACCTTCTAGTGTTGTAATATACCAGAGAACTGACCTTGAACTTCGCATTCCATCGTAACTTATAGTACAATAGTAGGTCCACATCAACATTCCATTTATTTGGTCCGCATTTGTGAGCTTTATGTGAAAAAGATTAACGATTTAAGAACCTTGATATGTTAAATACGTTATTTTAATATAAATATCTTAAAATATTATGATTAAATGGTCCTATAAGCGATTAAACTTCTATTTAAAATGTAAAATATATTGAAAAGGAAACCTCTGGTTATAATAAAAAAAACGTAATAAATATCGAAGCCTAACTCATTGTCACTTACAGGAAAATGATATCCGTCCCGCTGAAATCGAAGCTTTTGATGCCTCAATCAAGGTGATAAGTAAAAGATATGTGAATGACGAGTGGTTTTAATTAACACTTCCGCATTTAAGTTAACCAGGAACATGCTGTATCATAATTGGCTGTAATCATCACAAAATTTCTCATTATTTAAAACTTTCTTCAAAATTCTTTTTGGTTTTATATTTTAAAAAAATATATGTTCCTTGTGGATGAGATGTCGCATATTAATGAGGAAAATCTTATAAGCTTCAATATATTTTTGATTAATTCTTTTATAATTTCTTTTTCAGTACAGAATAATACATAGGTGCATATTACATAAATTAATTTTATGTTTTGTTAAAATTACAGGAACTGCAGGATATGCAGAACAGGCGTCACCAAGACAACTTCATGCCATCACAAAAGACGATAGTGCCTCTAAACAGATACGACGAAGCTGAGAAAATAATAGCTAAAGCCTTATACACGTTTAACGGACAAACGGCAAGAGAACTTAGCTTTAGAAAAGGAGATATTATAAATGTCAGAAGGCAAATAGATTCTAATTGGTATGAAGGGGAAGTGCATGGGAAAATTGGTTTATTCCCATATAATTACGTTGAGGTACGAATCAGCAATAATATGCAACTTTACATATTTATAAACTCATTATCCTATTTTGTTTTATACATTTTAAATATTAAAATATCCTACTACTGACCTACTATTGAATTGTCATACAATTACTTAGATTATTATCATTATTATAAAACTTTCATTTTGTTAATTTCAGCTACTTAAAAGCGACGGTGTTCAAACCCTGAAAAAGCCGGTAGCTGTTGAAGGAAAAGCCAGAGCTAAGTTCGACTTTATCGCACAAACTAATCTTGAACTTCCGTTAAAGAAGGGTGAAGTAGTAGTCTTGACGAGGCGCATTGATCATAATTGGTGGGAGGGCAGAAATGGAAACAAAACTGGCATTTTTCCCGATAGCTATGTAACGATACTGCAGGAACCTAGTCAGAATAAGCCCGGTAAAATTTATCATTTAATGTAATATCTAGATATATTAGTGCGTAAATTTTGATAAAGAAAACACAGGACTTGAATACTAATTACTTATCTAAAATGAAAGTTTAGTAATTGTCTAAATACTTAAAATATTATTGCATCTAACTAAAAAATGGATATTGATAATAACTTAAGTAAAAACGAAAGTAAATTCGACATCATAATAGAAATAGTACAATCGCATAAATGTTTAAATTTATTTCTATTATTTATAATTGGGGGCAGAAGCCGCCCTTTGTACTATTTTAAATAAGATTAATATCTATATTAGACAGCCCTTCAAGCGTACAATAAAGAATATTTAACTTTACAATTTCAGAACCCCAACCAATCCTAACGACGCCGAAGCCGGTGGCTTCGCCCGCCGCGCACGGGCTCCTCAACGGCGTGGACAAGCGCAGTATGGGCGCGCACCGCTACACGCCACAACTCAACAGCCCCGCGTTGTCCAACGCACCACCTGCCGATATACCACTGCAAGGTTCGCACATATATATATTTTAAGGACGAATGGTATCGTTCTCAGGCCAATCTCAGTCTGTTAAAATATTATAAGAAATATTGAGAGCATTTATACTATAGTTCCGGTCAAGTTACGGTTTCCGGTTCCGTGATTAGACCGGATATTTACGGACCCGACTCTAGTAAGAAAAGTTTGACGTCTACCATTTAGGACGCAATACGTGAAAATTGCATGGAAAACGGAAATCGGAGGGTATTGAGAATAGATTCTCTTTACCTACGTAAAAAAATGAAGCTGCTTAGTATATTTTACGAATTGTGCTTAAATATATTTTTTATGTTGGTTTAAGTTACGTTTGAATCCTACGAGTAAAATAGTATTTCTAAAATATTTATTACCGAAATAAAAATAATAATGATATACTTACAGCTAGTAAGTAAGCTTATTTTACAGAAATTTAATAAATACTATTAATCAATTTAATACATAATATATTTAATAATAAATCTGAATCACTATTTCCCTATAAACTATAAAATAAGTTTCCATCCACTCAGGTTATATAACGAAGTCGACGTCGTCGCTGTCCGCGTCGGAGCGCGGCTACGGGCCGCCGACGGGCGCCGGTGTCGACCTCAACAACTCAGAACCACTGTACGTCGATACCAATGCGGAAGCGGTGCCGTAAGTTCATTTAAAAGTTATATAATTCATGTTTTTTATTTAAATTTTAAAGTTATATAACCCGTCGTGACCCAGGCCAGCCCAGACCTATCTAATTAAGAAAATTGGACATGAATGAGAAGTTAATATTTTCACAACACATTCTAACAAAACTCAAACTAAAAATAGCCTATAACAGCACGCTCTTATTTAAAAAAGATATATTTTTATCTATTTTTTACTAAATAAGTATTCGTAAATTTATCTTGCAACTAAATATTTTTAGATCTTTCCTAAATATGATATTAAGTTATTAATATTATTATTAGGTTATTAATATTATTATTTTATTTAAAATGTTTACAGATACCGCGCTATGTATAAATATCGACCGCAAAATCCTGATGAATTAGAATTAAATGAAGGCGATACAGTGTATGTGTTAGAAAAGTGCGACGACGGCTGGTATGTGGGTTCGAGCCAAAGGACCGGGCGATTCGGAACTTTCCCCGGTATTTATTTTCAATATTTATAAGGATGATTTTATTAAATTCCCATCTATTATTATAATTACACATATTATGTCTTGAATATACTTTTATTAAATTAGTGAATCAATTTTACATTTTTAAATATAAATTATTTAAAAAAAATATATTTAATAATATAAAAAAACCACTCTTCCGAGGGCGGGACAAGGGTCCAAGCCATCGGTGGCTAGGGCTCCAGAGAGAGGAACCTCCGCGCCGTCTCAAGTAACACTGCCTTCTGTATCCTAGGTTTATGTTATCAGTACAAATTTCCCTTCTATTAAAACATTCAAAAAATTCGATACATAGAATTGTAGTAATTATTTTTAGCTTCTTGTTTATATTGTTGTTTTCTCGTCTTATTTAATTGTATTTATTTTCAATTAAAATTGCAATTTGATTTAAAAATATATTTGTATATTTCAGGTAACTATGTGGAGCGTATTTGATAGCGCCACACGCTGCTGCGGCGCCTCCGCAGCGCCGCACTGTGCGCACGACGCACGCGGTAGATATCTGTCCCGCTTTTACAAACGTTCTATCGCATATGTGAAAGAGAGAGCTGGATTATAGAAGTATATCCTACTTTGAATTTGCTTATTCGGTTAACAATACGAAATTTGCCTTTATTATTCATTGTGTTATTATAAAATTGAAATAAATTTGTAATTATAATTTATATATATAAATTATTTAAATTAAAGCTATCTCTTTCTAATATGAAACGTTAGAGCAGGACAGGTTTCAAATACAGGGCTTGAACTCCAGTCAAGATTTAAACGCCACATAAATCGGGAATTGATGTATTCTTTTTTACCGGCTTAATATTTAAAATTGGAAATCGCTGTTCCCCAATAGATCTATAAGGTCGTATAATAGATGGTAGACTTAAATGTCTTGAGATTTTGATTGTGTACTAACAATTAATAGATGTCTAAATGTTACCAAATTGTAAACCATGACTTTTGTATCCTTTTATAGCATACATGTTGTATATTAATCAATTTTGAGCTTCAGTACATACTTTTTACAAATACTATAAGTAGGAAGGGTACTTGATTAATTTGCTTTATCGTTCAGACATGGAAAGATGTAGGTACCTTGTATACAAAAACCAACCCAAAGTTTTTTTAACGCCCAAAGAGTATTTATGGTGTTGTATAATTGTATAAAATAAAAATGTAAAGTCATTTATTAGTTATAGTTATTTATTTACGTGTGGGAGATGGAGCTCGGAGCTCTTCTTTTAAAAGTAACTTTTTAAAAGAATGTAGCCAGTCGTGACTACTAAACCTGATAGTTCATATATTTTCCCAAATATTTATAATGAAATGAATAGGTGACCTAAAATGTGTTTCGAAAATGGCATAGACAAAAGTGAAACTTTGATCTATTATAGTTCGATTTCTTTAAATTTTCCCTTACAAATACATACAAAAATTCGATATTTTGTATGTATTGGCAGAATAACGTCATCATTAATAGACGTTTATCGATTAATAATTATATATATACATATAGCTAACAATAACATTTATATACACTATTCATTAGCCACCGTGTTTTATTAGTTACCGCATTAACTTAGGTGTAACGTACAAGTAAATACTCATAACTATTCAAAGATTGATGTAAATAGGGCGAGTAATATATTGACAACGTTGACAATACTATTTTGTATGCTTAATTTAAAATAAGATATATCTAAATATAAAGGAATTCGAATATATACTTACTTATGAGAATTGTGTAATGATAGACGTAAATGTTTAGCTTGGCTCGTTAAAGATTTTTCTAATGTTGCCTTTTATTCTATTATTATTTACCAAAGTAAAGTCCTCTCGCCCTATGTATTGCTTTATTTATAAAAAATATTTTATTTTTAACAATTATATTGTTTTAATTTTGTTAATTTATTTTTAGAGCACAAACGTTTATTTGTTGACACCGACGTGCAATGTAACATTTACTGCTATTGTTCAATGTCATCACATCTAATAATATAAACTTTCTATAAATGTCGTGTTTTTATTACCTTATTCAATACATTCATAAAGAATACAATTATTGCTTTCACAATTTAAAAATGTTTAATGTGTAAATTAAAGCTTTAAAAAACATATGAAAATTATGCAGTATATTCCAATTTTTTTTTCACTGATGGACATTTTTATTATAAAGCCAATTTAATTTAATCAATTTAAGACCATCGTGGTGCAGGGGCACAGGAATGTAACGCGATGGTTATGAAATAGATATAATAATAATTTTATTTCTTCGCTCTCGGGGAAATGGGTTGTCTTAACAGTAGATTCCCTCTGATTACCCTCCTATATGCGGAATATTTTTATTCTCACTGTGAAAGTGATTTTTGTTTTATTTATTTCCATCTATGAATAAAAAAAATAATAATGAAAAATAAATTCTATACATTCTAAGATTTATTTTTGGTTTACTTTTATGTTATATTGACAAAAAAGACACAGATAGTAACAATAACACTTTTTGTTTATCTAATTCGACCATTTTTATAACCATTTTTTTAATTATAACTTCCTGTTTTTTTAAATCTCCTGCTGAACCTGAAACTTTATCGTGCCTTCTCCGTTCTATGTGACATTATCGAAGTAAGCTGGTCTCATCTGGCACGCCTAAAAATCATAAAATAGCAAATATAACAGAACTGACATTTTGTTTATGGTTTACCATTCATATTTGGTAGTTATATGACGTACAAGTGACATTTGACATAGCAATGTAATGGGCGGGATTTTTAATTTATATTTTCCTTTAAAATTACGTAGATTTAATCTAGTATAGTAATTTATTACATTAATCTACTATATTAGTATTAAAAATTGCTTTCCTTTCGTAAAATTAGAAATATTACACTCTATAGAAGAGTTATACAACAAAATTCGTAATATTACGTGTTTAAAGGTAAAACTTTGCTGCTTAGCAACACAAAACTACAAACTAACTTTGTCACTATAGCTCAGCATTGTTAAAAACTTTGGTGTTACTTATTTTATTACACAATACCTAAAATGGAGACTGATTGGAAAGAAATATTAAAATTTTCACAAAAAGATTTAAAGCAAGCCGAAAAAGAAAAATTATGCGAAAACTTATCTTGGATGGACACTGATGATATTGAACTTAATTTTACCGACTTGAAAATTCTATTTAAGCTGGCTCAAGATGTTTTAAAATACAAAACAGAACAAGTATAATTTGCAATTATATATTTATTTCTCGTTATAATATATGAATAAAACATTTTTTTTCTTTAACAATAGGTAAATGGCTTAATTGGAAAATCAAAAAGAAAAATTAAAACAAAGGACAGAAGTACTATAACAGGTAACTTATTAATACAGTGAAGTTACAGTAAAGTTATTTATATACAACATACAACACATAAAAAAATATACCATAATTTTAAATCATTCTTTGTATAATAGAAATTAAATGTGTTCACAATTGTTATCTGGTTAATATTATTTAAAATAAATTTATAGTGTTATTTTAAATAATTATTAAATCAATTTATGTTTTTTTATCAAATACACTCAGCATTCCGTTTACTAGATGTCAATGGTGGAACTCGATGCCAAGGTTTCTCTGCGAGAAACATGAAATTGATTTAAATATAATCATTCCCACGTACATGAATCAAATCATAATCTGTTATAACAAACATGAAAGTTTAAATATAATTTAATTTTCTTTAAGATTCTCCCACCAAGAACTCCGAAAGTGTTTTAGAAGCAATCACACACCAAGAAGAAGTTATAAAAGCTAACAAAGATATCTTAGAACAGCTATACACTGATATTGCTGAACTGGAGGGACGTAAAATTAAATATGAAAAGATTAACTTTGAAGAACAAAGTAGTGAATCAAGTCGTAATACACTATCTGAAATAAATGCTATAGCGCAATTAGAAGGCGAGATAGCTAAGAAAAATAAGCACATAAGGAAGCTTCTACATGATGTCAAAGTAATATTTTATTATTATTTTCACATTTCAGCAGAGTATGCAGAGGAAAACTAGTGTTAAACTTCATTAGTAAATTTGATTTTTGTTATTAATTCATAAAATTTATCCTTGCCTTAGGTCCGGAATTTGAGACATTGCATATTAAATAATTTATTCTCCCAAGTGGAGTTCGCACCCACAGCCTTTGCATTTACAATCAGACACTGCGCCACAGTGCCACAATAGCCTCAGAACTAAAAAATAAAATAAAAAGAACAACTACATATTTAAATTGTATTCTTTTGTAGTAAGTGTATCAATGGATCATTGAGTAATACTAATAAAATTATACAAAAATATTTTAGATCCTGGAAGAGGAAAATACAATTTTGAGGGAAAAATTGACTATTTTTAAGGAAAAACTGAAGGAATCCACTGTTTTGATCGAAAATTTGACTGAACAATTATTTGCTTTAAACAAGGACAACTCTAAATTAAAAGGTTACACAAAATAATAATATAATATTAATTACATTTAAAATAATGTTTAAGCTTTTTATATTGTGAAATTAATTTCTTATTTTAGTATCGCGCTATATCTCTCAGCAGGCAGAGGGTACCTATAGTTAAGGTCCTCCTTTTCCCAACATCGCCCAATATTTTTTGTTCCTATTACATTCTACAAATTATTTCAGCATTTTTCATTTCGAAATAATCGTAATAATAACAAATTGATTATAATCATATTTTTTTTTTCATTTCTCCACTCTGCCGATTTCAGTATCACCACCCAGCACGCAATATCCAAAAGTAAGAGGTGCGTGGGAAAGAGAATGCTTTTACACTACGTGAAACCAATAAAACCATATTATATTTTCAATTCTTCGCTCTGGTGTCGAGGCAAATCGCGGTGTTAGATTCCGCCACTCAACACGCAATGATTCCAGAACTCTGTGTAAAGCGGAGAATGGAGTGTCTTAACAAGAGGTTCCCTCTGCCTACCCTGCTGTATGCGGGATACAGCGTGAAGCTCATTTCTTTACAACATTTTGTATATTTAATTATGTATTATATTAATAATAAATAATTATTAATATACTTTTTCTATAAATTTGACTTGTTGACAATTTGTAAGCCTACTCCACAGAAGCTCTTGGTGCTATCGAACAAGAAAAAGCGAATTTGGTAATTGAAGTAGAAAAATTAAAAGGGGAAGTTAACAATAAAGATATGAAATATGAAAAAATCGAAGAAGATATAAGAACCAAACTGCAGCAACTAAGGGTTTTCTTAAATTTTCTTTTTTAGCTTCACACTACATTCTACTCTACACCATAGCAGGATTGGCACAGGGAACCTAATATTAAAACACTCTGTTTCCCACTTCCCGCCTAAATTTTGAAACAATTCGTGTTGAGTGGCGGAACTCAACGCCGCGCTTGTATTGTTACCAGAGCGAGGAAGATGAAAATATCTAACAATTAATTTTCCTGAGTGGGAATTGAGGCCACAACATTGAGGAATTGAGGTCACACGCTGTGTGTGCCACTCCACGACCGTCTTACCGGTCGGTACAGAGACGAAGGGAATCTAGCAATGTGCAACTTCAAAAAGCGATTTATTCTATGTTGCATTCTATGTTGTTGTTATTAAATTGCATTATTTTTTTATATAATTTACAGAGTTCACTTAAAACACATAAAATTGAAATTGAACGTTTGTCACAAGAAAACTCTGAGTTAAAAGAAAATTTGACGAATCTACCGAAATTTATTACATCCCCAAAAGTAAGAAAATATACAATTTTCTCTTTCTCTCTTTCTATAATATTAATACTAATATTATTATAGTTAATAATTTTAATAAACAGACAGCAGAGCGAAGAAATGAAAATATAAATTTAAATAAATATTTCTTTTCCTGGAATGAGGACCGAACCCACAACCTGTCGCGTTTACAGGCACACTCTGTGGCCATGAGCCACATAAACAATATTGTGTAGTGTATGAGGACGAAGCCTTAAATTAAAGGAATTATAGGAATATATTTTATAATGTCTCACTAATATATTCTCTTATGAAAGAAGAAATCATCTCAAGAAGAATATAAAATAAAAGAGTTACAAGAAAAATTAACTGAAGCATCTGAGCAAATGTTACAATCTGCAAATTTAATACAAGTTTTAAAAAGCGAAAATAAACAACTGAAGGCAGTTATTGAAGAAATACCTGATTCAGTGTTAGATCAAAAGAATATTAGTGATGATGGGAAAGAAAAACAAATGATAATTAAACTTAAGAATAAAGTTCAAAGCTTATATGAAGATCTTCAAAAATCAGAAGAAATGATAGCAGCTAGAGAACAAGAGGTTATAGTTGTTTTTATTTTTTTGATATGATTTTTAACAAAATTCTCTTCCATTTAAAAAATATCTACAATAATATCTGAAAAAATATGAATAATACCAATAGGAGTAATACTATCTTCTTTTTCATTTTAATATCTGATATTAAGCCCATTATAAATATTAGCAATAAGTAATTATCGAATTTTCAAAAATACATACATTATAGATTGCAGAAATAAATTCACAATTACAACTCATAAAGTCAGACGATGGTATAAACTCCTTAATAGAAAGTATAAAGAATAAAAAGAAAAATTTGAAATTAAAAGACGAGGGAATTAAGAGCCTAGTACAGGAAGTGAATCAATTAAACGAACGAGTAAATTACTTGCAATTAGAAAATGAAACAATGAGGTAAGGCATAGAGATTTAATATACATAATAAATGAGTACTTTGATTTTTTTTATTATCACTCTGTAGATACATCCAAGTAAGTAGAGAACTTAGTGTTACGACACAGCTCCTGTTTCGAAAATTGGGAGAAAAAATACTTTCCGTTTATGTGGTTTGTGTGACGGAACATAACGCTGTGCTTTGTCTTGTTACCATAGCAGGATTAATAATTCAGGCCCCCATGTTGTCTATTGAAATTTTATTAAAAAATATTATTTATTATTTTAGGGATCGACTTCAAATACCTGCAGATGAAAAAATTGAGACCTATGGAATTCTGAAGAAAATTATGACTCTGGAAAAAGAAAATAATCAAATAGCTAAGAAAATATTAGAATATGAAAATAAATTAATTTCAGTGGAACTAGAAAACCGCGATAAGGACGAGAAAATGTTAAAATTAAAGACTATAATTAGAGAGGCAAACATTGATGCAGATAAATTTAATAATGTTGAAATTGAAGACAAGTTAGTGGTCCTCTTTCATTATTTTAAATTATTTATTTTAAACTTTTAAACTTAACGTAATATTTTACAGATTTGAACAAAACCATATTGAAATTAATAATAATTTCAATACTGAACAAATTCAAGCAATCATTGAGGAAAATGAAGGTCTTAGAAATGGCCTTACTGATATCTTAAATTTTTTGAAAGACAGTAAGTATATATTCTATTATTTAATAAATATAATTATGATAACTACAATTGTTTTTGTAAATTACAAAAATACATGTACTTATAAAAAATATATCAATTTTATACTTGTATAATTTGTTAAAAATTGAAAAGCATAAAAATAATAAAATTATTGATTATTTTTAGGCTTTTCAATTTTTTATTTAAAAACTTTACCAGTTAAGAAATTAAACTTTTTACTACTTACTACTACTTATAGGTACATCAAGTTCTGGCGTTCTTTTAATGGAGTGTCCAACTTTAGAAGCGCTACTTAACTCAATGGAAGTGCGTAAAGCCGCGGGTTGGTTTTCACCGCATATGAAAACTGTTATGGAATTAAAAGCTGCATTAGGCGGTAAAGACGCTTTGATGAACGCTTTACACGAATCTAGGTAAGCTAATGGAATATTACACCCGTTTATAAAAATTCTATGGTCCTAATAAACCATTATAAAATATTCAATCGACAGTATCCAATCGCCATGAAAATGCATTTTAATTTTATTTCGCACGATTTTGACGGAAATGCATGAGCCATGTTGTTCTGGTGTAACGTTACGTTGCTCTTGTAAACAAATGCATTAAAATTTATAAATCATTTAATATAATTTTAGAACTAAAGCTAACATTTTCTGATTGCTTATTGGTATAATTTTTTATTGTATCTAAACATTTTTAAATTAAAAAATAATTTTCTTAAACATTTATTAGTTATGTAAGTAATTTTAAAACATTTGTAGGAAGGAAACATATCAAATTTTGGACAAGCTATCCAAACAAGAGCAAAAATCTTTAGAATTAGAAAATAAATTACAAGAAATAAAAACAAAAGCAGCAATAAAAATACCTACAGAAGATAAAATTTCAAGCACCACTGATATAAGTATCGGTGAATTTGGATCTTGGATGTTAAATTTTGATGAAAAATGCGATATCAAAGATCGTAATGAAATACAAAATATTATCACAAAAGGAAACATTTTATTTGAAAGCCAATACAAACAAGCTCTACAGTATTTCGAAAATAAATTTTCATTACTTTTCGAAAAGTTTTCATCATTAGTAATCACAAGTTCAGATGAAATTAATAATTATTCGATAAAAGAAGAACATTATAAAGCAGAAATAGAAAATCTTCGGTCACAATTAGAAGAAAATGAAGATGATACTAGTAACCAATCACCGGGGCTATTAAATGTGCCCAAATTAAGCTTTTCAAATCGAAAATATAATTATCTAGAAGAATCATATAAACAAATAAGAACAATAAATGAAAATATAAAAAATGAATTATTAGAATGTAAAAAGGAAAAAATGATTAAAATGTCAGCATATGAAAGAAAAATTCAAAAACTAATCCTTTCTATAATTAATTTAACGGATAAACTACGTAATTCTATACCAATGGACTTATTTCTTAAACAAAATGATGCTTTAAACGAACTCATTGTTAAATATAAAAATGTAGCTGAAGTAAACACTAATACATTAATAAACACAGTAGATTTAAATAAACGCTTAGAAGAAGATAAAATGGATTTGATCCGACGTTTCCATGTTGATGCACAAAATATTTGTAAGATTTTTTTTAAATTTATTTATTTTATGAGTATAATATATGAAGCCATCGTTGCAAAGTAGCACAGCGTCTGACTGTAAACACGACCTCATGCGGGTTCGATTCCCACTCAATGAATTAAGATTTTTAATTTCCTCATTCAGGTAACGAAACGCGCGGCATTCACTCAAAAAAGTGGTGGTGCGCGGTAGTAGGGTAGTGTTTTAACACTAGGTACCCTCCGCATATCTTGCTATATGCGGTATACAACTTGAAACTAAATAAATAATAATAGTATATATATTTGTTACAGCAAAATCAAATAACGTTGGTGCAGATAAGATTTTAATTGAAATCGAGCAATCTGTACTTCAGAAACAATTAAAACAAATATGCGTTGAACTAGAAAATAGAAATATCGAGATAGAGAAATTACAAAAAAATATTGAGCAGCTCCAAATTTTGCAAGCAGAAATAACGTAACGTTTTTATGTATTTTTTTTAATAATTATTCAGTGTATTATATTATTGAAGTCGTCTTTGCGCATTTGAATAGTATTCGGTTTTAAATGCGACGTTTGTGATCTCGATTCCTATTTGGTGCAGTGAACTATTTTAATTTCCTTGTTCTGGTAAGAAGACAAGGCATGGCGTTAACCGCCACTCAAACCGCAATTCTCATTAAGGCTCTCCCGTCCCTTACTCTCCGCCTAAATCTAGAGGTATTTGCATGGTAAGTGATGGAACTCAACGTCAAGCTTTGCCTCGTTACCAGAGCGAGGACATGAAAATATTACATCGACAGTCGTACACTTGTGCCCCTGCGCTACGACGATCTCATGTGGTCTCATACACCTTAAAAATTATAATAATTTCAAATATTTTTAGGAATAAAATTATTTATTCAGAATCAAATGAAGATATTCATAGTATGAAAGAACAAATAAAAAAAATAAATGAAAGCAATAACATATTTAAGGAACAATATCAAGATGTACAAAATCAACTAGATACAGTTCGTTTACAGGTAGGTAAATTCATTTTTATTACTATTTTTATTTGATATGTATTTAAATTATATTTCAGTTAATAAATATATAAGTAGGGCCACTGTAGCGCAGGCGCGCCCACAAAGGTGCGACTGCAACGCGACTATTGTGGGTTTGATCCCCACTTGAGAAAATTAATTATTACTTATCAATATTTTAATTTATTCAATCTGGCGCCAAGACAAAAGCCCAACGCTGAGTTTAAAATTTTTGGCGGTAAGTGGAGAACGGAGTGTCTTAACACTAGGCTCCCTCTGTAACCTAGTAGGACACTTCATTCCCCACGTATAAATACAAATAGGGTGATTATTTACGAGACGATGTGTCGCGATTTTTCTTTTGATAAGAGCGAGGATATGAAGTTAAAGCGGGCGAAGTCCTAAATGTTTCGCTAGTACTCCTACGAGACTAATTATTATATTTTTTAGTTACAGTCATACCAGCACAAAGAATTAAATAATGAAATAGAAGTCAATATGTTAAGACATCAAATACTCGATCTGCAGTCAGCGGGTGATAATAAAGCAGTTATCGCCAGGTATAAATAACTTTAATTTAGATCAGCTTCGCGCTGTATCCCGCACACAGCAATGCCTCGAGATTTTGGCGGAAAGTGGGAAACGAAGTGTCTTAACACTCAGTTCCCTCTATCTACCCTGCTATACATAGAGTGAAGATAAAAAAAATTGGAATGGACCACCATATTATTTTGTAATGGATATCATCACCACGGCTCCCTTTTCCAACGAAAACACACAGTTGTATACACAGTTTATTAGAAATATATCTAGTTAGAATAAATATAATAAATAATTATATTTTTTGTATAAACACTATGTTAAGGTTGAGTAGTGAACTTCTTCTTTCGCAAATGCAAGGTTCAGAGAGTCAAGAAAGACTAAACGAACTTAAAATTGCATTAAGTAAAGAAAAACATCTAAGGGCCGAGACGGAAGAGATACTGATGAACCGACAAAATGTATTTGATATTTACGCGAATAGATATGAGACAAAAATCAGGTATAATGTTTTAACAAATATATGTAGTTAATATAAGATATACGTGGGTTTATATCTTTAAAGATTAACGTTACCACCGTACGTATGTTTTTTTATGTTGAAACTATCATGCCGCAGCAGCAAGTGTCTGGTTATTGTGGATTCGATTCCCATACACGGAAATAAATTCTTTTTATTTTCTCACCCTGGTAAGAAGACAAAACGCTGTGTTAAGTTGCACCACTCGCAATGTCTCAAATATTGCGGGAACAGATTATTCGCCCAATATTCTAACACGTTATCACATTAAAATTATTTTCAAAATATGTTAACACATTAAAACTATTTTCTTAATATCATAAAGCTTTATACATATATAATGTATTGTTTTACTTTAGGAAATTAACAGAAATTTTAGACGTTCTAAGGCAACAGTATCAGGGAAGCTTGCCAATAATATCTATTGAAACCCTTCTCGAAAAAATAGAAGACTATCATAGAAAATCTTGTGATGTTGAAGAAAAGCTAATTGAAATTGAGAATTTACGATCAGATCTAATGACTAAACATACTATTTACAATCAATTACTAGATCTCTCATCGGGAAAATGTTTTGAAGATGACGATGTTTGTCCTCACAAAATGAAGAATATAATAACTGTAATATATTTTGTTGTGTTAATTTTACTCAATTATTTAATATATCTAATATTTTGAAGTCGTCGTGACGCGGGGGCAAAAGCGTGTGAGATGATTTGTGTGTAAACGTGATGGTAATGCGTTCGATTCTGATTCAGGGAAATTACATATTTAATATTTTCATTTCCTTGCTCTGGTAACGAGACAAAGCGAGGCGTTTAGTTCCGTCACTCAACACGAAATGGCCCAATGAAAAGGGAAGCACAAAGCGTCTTCATTAAGAACGAAGCGTTATAACAATATGTTCTCAGGTTCTCTGCCAATCCTGCTACATGCGCATGCGAAGTAGCGCGACGCAAAAAAATATATGTAATAATTAGAATACAACGTTTTAGGAAGAAACTCAAAAACTTGAAATGGAACATTATAAAAAGAATCTGTTATCATTTGATCAAACCCATAAAAAGCTATTGGAACGTTGCAGTTTTCTAGAAAAAACTTTATTATTACTTAATCAAGGCTTTAAATTAAACAATTCTCCAGCACATAGTTATCAAAAACAAAATCACCAAAATAATGATATAGAAATAGAAGATGTTATTTCAGATGATGATTCTAGTAGCAAAGGTAAACTCAAATACTTTATTTACGTACATATATATTTACTCATATTAATATCGATATTTTACTTTTATCCTAAATTTATAGTTTTAAAATTATACTAGCACATTTTTTTTATTTTAAGGAAATCGGACGCTTACATTATCTCATCCGAAAACAGATGTGAAATTATTAAAGAAAAATATGGAAAAAATTCATCAAGATGATTATAATGATGACATTAATCAAAAACCTCAATCGACAAATAAAGAGAAAATAGAAAATCGTCAAACACAAACGTTAAACTTTATAAAAACGGACATAAAATATACACAAACCGACACTGACTTTAGTATGAAAGAACTAAAAAATCACATAGAAAAATTATTAAGCGATATAAAACAAAAAGATAAAATAATAAAAGATATATCATCAATATCCGAACAATACAAACAAATTGCTGAAAATATGACTAAAGATAAAGAAAAAACAAGTGTAATTATTAAAAAATTAAAAGATTCTAATAACCAAAAAGAGGAAGGTCTCAAAAAATTAGAAGATTTAAATAGCTTACTAAAAAAAGAAGCACAAAACTTGAAATTAAGTCAGCAAACTGAAATTAATAAAATAAATGATACGTTAAATGAAGAAAATCAATCTCTTGTAGAAGAATTAAAAAGAATAGAAAAAGAAAAAAATGTAATAATAGCCGAATATAAACAGTTATTAATAAAGGAACGTAACGATTATTCTAAATCTCTAAAGGACATGCAAACGAAACTAAAAGCAATGCAAGCCAAATTAGATAAGTAAGTAATCTATACTCGTTGAAAATACAAACAACAATTTGGTAAGTATGTCAGTTTAAATTGAGATATTATTCTTGTAAACTTATAAATTGTTATTAAAAAAACAATTTCTTTATATATTTATATTATATAATATATTTTATAAAGAAACTGTTTTTTTGAAGAAATTGGGACATTTATCATTATAATAGAACCGACACCAATGTTTTTTTAAAAATTGTCGGTTTTGTCTCTCTTTAACCAATTTAAGAGCAGCAGGCAGGTAAACAGCGTGAAGCTACAAGAATAAATTAAAATATTATAGTACAGAATACCTATCAATTTTAGGTGTAAATTTTATATCTCAAGTAATCAATCATCCACGCGTTTAAGATGAAAATCATGTTATATACATATATAGCCTTATGTTTTTTTATTATAGTGAAGGACACGAAGTGATTACCTCCAGTGATGATGTCAAAGAAACAAGCAATAAGTACACATTGAAAATTTGTGAATTAGAAGACAAATGTTTTAAACTGAAAAGTGATTTGGATTCGTGTGAAGCGGAATTGTTAGTGTATAAGTTTTACAAAATATTATATGTTTTAATTGTTTTTTTTTTTTTAATTTTTTTAAAGTGTTACGTTGCTGAAAATAATGTTTAGAAATTGTGTAAAACAACTTGAGTTTGCGAATCATATCATGGATGGTTACAAACAAGAGCGGGCTTGAACGCCGCTACGTTCAATAATATTTCATACGTTTTCTGAAAATATTTTAATTAAAAAGTAAATATTTTTAGTAAAAGTCAACAAAGCGAGATGGAACGTTGGAAGAACTTGGCTACTGAGAGATTGATCAAAATGGAACAATTGAGTGCTCAAATAAAGGAAAGGCACAATCATGAGGTACTTAAAATAATAAAATATTTTTTTATTAGCTTTTTCCTGCGGCTAGGCCCCTATGGTGAAGTGGAAATATCTAAGAGTCGTGTATGACACATGACACCTTTAGGTGAACGAGGTATCTGTCGGCAAATAACGAAAAATTTACGTAATGTAAAATGGACTAAATTATTCCTCGATAAATAGACTCCAAAATAATTTTTCTTTTCCATTCGAACTTGAAATTAGCGCGATCGACCTAACAAATTTAAGTTTGATAATATTAGTATAAATGAAATAATGCTATCATAAATAGTTGCTGTTATATAATATACATTTTGCATACATATGTACATTTTTATAGTTCAATAGATTACTTGTCTTTATTTACTATATTACGCTCTCGGGCATATTAAAGCATTTCTTATTGAGTTGCAGAAATTACTTTATAAATACATTGAACCTGTTTCATTTATTATAAATAATATTGAATCTTAGCTATTGCCTTGCAAAGAAATATTTAGCAATTCGAATTCAGGTACATTGATTTTTTATTTAATTTCCTACCTAGTGTAAAGACACTCCGTTCCGCACGCACCGCTTATTTTTCGAGACATTGCATGCTAAGTGGCGAGACTCAACGCCGTCCTTTGTCTTGAACCAGAACGAAGAAATAAGTGGTACGTGAGCTACGACGACCAATATTGGTTTTTATTCAAAGAAATGCATATATTCTCGCTAACAGATGGAATCGTATAAAGCGGAAAACCAGCATTGGTTGTCACAGTTAAATGAAACACAACGTGAACACATGGAGCTGAGAGCACGACTCACTGAACAAAAGACCTTACATATGAAGCAAATGACCGAGAAGGATGGTCATATAGAACAACTGAGGTCTATTATTAATAATCTTAAGGTAACAAATGGAAATACGATGGAGATTCGATTATTTAAGCCTCATCTATTAATAATTTAAAACTTTAAAACATTATCTCTTAATAATTTCTTAATAAACATGAAGTTCTTCATCGATTATCTGGATTTTCGATAATCCGAATGACTAATAATAATTATAACTAATGGTTATGAGGCATTTATTCGATTTTCTACTGTATTATATACTAGCTTAATCTAGTAAGAATATCTGGCTATAATACAGCACCACGTCTAAGGTGTGACTATTCAAATATTTTCTTTTCGTCACTCTGCGAAGAAGACAACTAAACTTTTCTCTTCAACACGCAGAGAATTTTTGAAAATTCGACAGAAAGTGGGAGACAGAGTGTCTTAACACTATATTCCTTCTCCTACTCCGCTATATGCGGGATTCAGCGTGAAGATAAAACATTATTTATTATTTAATTAATAACTCATTATTCCAGTCGCAAATGCTAAACATGCAAACAATGTTAACAATAAACGACCCAAGTTTCGACCTGTCCGCTATTGTTGAAGTAGAAGAACTGAGTGACCAGCAATCGGATAGATTGGAACTGAAATGCGAGTCGTCCGTCGATTTCAATGATAGCCAGGAAGATTTGAGGATGCCATGCACTTCTACTGCTATTTGGTATTTGTTATATACTAAAGAGAAATGTGAAAAGTGGGAATCGAACTCACAACCATCGCGTTTAGTTGCACGCTTGCGCAACCTGAGCCGCAACGGCCTCCACAAATTAATTTATAAAATTAAATAAACATATACAGTAATTCAATTGATGGCGATTATTTGAATAAGACACTTAAATCAAAATGTACTTATTGTTATTTTTTATTTTACTATGTATGTGCGTAATAACTTTTATAGTTATAAATTACTATTACTACAGGTACTATTAACTCACAAATAGTTTAGTAGAGTTTTAAATTTAAAAATATAAATTAATTTCATATATCATAGAAAATATACAATAATTTCAGGCAAGAACCTGTAATAGAACGGCTTCGCAGAGAGAAGCAACTAATGAGTAAGCAGAACGCCATACTGCGTCGACAGATTAAGGCGACAGCGGCGCGCGAGAGACGGTCCCGTTTAGATGCACAGAATCTGAAGAATCAAGTGTTTCGTATGTAAGTTTTTGTTCTATCCCGAGTTAGGTCTCGGGTAGATACCGTAGCCTTTTAATTATATTTATATTCCCCCCTAACTACTTAACTCATTACACAATAAATATAAGAATTGAACAAGTGAAAAACTAAATTTAATTCAATGGGCAAAAAATGTACGTATTTATACGTCTTCTGCTAAGTCTTTGACTTATTTATATACATATTACTTGCCGAAAAAAATAGCATAATATTATTCTGAACAATTCCTATTTGTAACTGTACAGAAGCACAAGCGGCAATAAGCTCCCATCGGCGGAAACAACAGCATTGCAAAGCAAAATAGCATCGCTTCAAGCGCAGCTGGCGGCCGCACGCCGCGACGCCACCTCCTCGCTTGCGTTATGGGACAAGTGCAAAAGGTACAGTACGGTCGACGAGTCGTGGCAGACTTGAAGTTAGGCGTACTGCTCATATGTGCATGATTTTTCCAACTCATGATGATTAATAGTACGAAAAATCCTAAAATCTCGTCTACATAGCCAGCCATAGCAAACTTAATGGTGACCACGCCTCATCGACCATACTGATAATTTCTGTCGTAATTCTTTAGTATTTGCGTAAGCACATAACCTAGCGTCAGAACTATGAGTTAAGTGGCGGACCTGAACGCTTCCATTTATATTATCTGAATGGGGAAATGATAATAATCTATTCCCCTTGTCAGGATATATTGGAATTCTCTTTGGTTTTTAGAAATAAAAAAATACGTCTTCACAAACGTATATGAATTTCCACACCACACCCACTAATTTAGCCACTAATATATATATTTTTTCGTAATGTTGTTTAGAGCACAACAAGCCTCAGAAAGATGGCAAGCACGTTATGAAGAGAAATGCCAAGAGGTTAACAAATTAGAATCAAGCCTGAACCTGGCCAAGTCAGCTATAACCAGACTTGAAAAGGAAAAACGCATTTTACTTACAAAACTTAATTATGACAAACGTAAGTCTAATAACATACCATATTTTAAATATTTTAGTAAACGTATTGAAACATAGTGGGATTCGAACCCTTATTGAAAACAGCCTAAGTGGACGTCTTATAAAAAAAAAAACGTTTTAAAATATGTTAAAAAATATATTAAAAGATACAGAAGAGAAACGTCTAGCACTAGAGAAGCAAGACGCGGAGGCATCGGAGAAAGAGAGTCGTAGAAGTAGTCGCGAGGCGGAGACATCAGCACCAGTGTCTGACAGCGCTCTGTGCGCGCGCGTGGAGGCGCAACAACGTAGGATAGCTGCTCTCGAACTTGCTGAACGGGTACAGTATTTATTTTATAATATTTATTTAAACTTATAACTTCCTGTATATAGTAGGGACAACAGACAGAACCTATTATTAAAGCACTCTTGGTATATATAGTTAAAGTAGTCTTCGTAGTGTTAAAGTACTCTTGGTATGCTAGTAACCTATGGTCATAATTGTGTTTTCAGGGTAATGAAACATTAGTAAACGAATATGAGAAATCCCTAGCGGAGATCACTGCGCTTAAAGGACAAATACTAAAGCTGGAATCTACTCTGCTCGAAGCTCAAATTAAATTACCGATGAAGAACGATATGGCACCAGAACTGGAGTACTGGAGAAAGTGAGTTGTTGTTGTTTTTTAGCTCCACTTCTTTCTCGTATACAGCAAGGTAGGCAGAGGGAATCCAGTGTTAAAATACTCCGTTCACTACTTTCCGCCAAATTTTAGCTGTCTTTTTGAAGAACGTCTGTCTGTACACGCGATGGTTAAGAGTTCGAGTCGCATTTGGATGATTATTTATTTTCTATTCGTTGCTCTTGTAAAAAACCATAACTTGGCCGTTGAGTTACACCTAACATGTGTGTCTCGAAAATTAGGCAGTGCGCGGAGAAAGTAGTGTCTTAACATTAGGTTCCCTCTTAACGTTCTATGTGAAAAAACTAAAAGCATTTTTTTCTAATACTCATTTTTATTAACCACACAGCTATTGTAATATGCTAAAAGAAGAAAATACTCAATTGACAATACGGATCAGTGCGTTAGAGACATCAGCCGACGAGCCCCCGCAACGTGTCGCGCAACTACAGCGCACTGTTCTTACTTTACGAGGTAATTGTATGATATTTACTTTCTTATAAATAGTTTTGCGCCTTTTTTATTTAGTTAGCAGAGAAGCATATTAATATTAATTAATTAATTAATTTCTAATATTAATGTAATTTAAATCATATGTATAGAGACTCGAGATCCTGCAGTCAAACTCGCAAAGAGTTTTGCAGGACACAGTTTAAGTTTTTGTATGCATTGTTAAATGGTAGTAATAAAATAATAAACATAAATAATTAGCAGTACTGACGAAACGACCCCTATCACTTCGAGTGCTTTGTATTTTTATCAGCGCTAGAAAATGAAAATAATCTATTCCGACAAGTGGGAATCGAGCCCACAACAGTCGCGGTTACATTATTTTTGTTGTTCTATGAATGCATTACTTATCTTTTTCTATTTGTTAAAATAGAAATAGTCTAGAAATAAAAAGAAACTGATAAAACGTTGTAGTATTATTACTATTATTTATTATAGGTCTCGTAAGCAAACTTCAAGCTGAACAAAAATCTTTAACTTCCAATAGACGAGGTGACTCGAGGCCCGGCAGCGCTAAAAGTGGAACAGATAAGGTATAAATTCAATTGAGGTTTTTTTTAAAATTATATATTATTATATACATAATAATCGTTACATAATAGCTAATCATTAAAATTTTAAACATAAAACTTTCAAATATTCGTATGTTACACGGACTAGGTTCATTAAAGTATGGCGTTATATTCCGCTTTTTAACTACAAATTTTCTAATAAAGTTTTTTTTTAAATACTTAGACAAGAAGTAATGAAGAATCGTACCGTACTGAAATAACCAATCTCAAGAAGAGTATAATGGAAAAGGATGAGCTTCTACAAAAATGTAAAGAAATGTTGAACATGGCGATGGAGAAAAACGATCGACTGTCTATGGAGGTAATAAATTTTTACTATATAAATATATATATTTATATTATATAAATTTATATAAATATATAAAAATATAAGTTTAAATTTTAGCTTTACGCTACGAATTTAAAGCCGCGCTTTGCCTCGTAACTAGATCAAGATAAATAAAGTTATGAATATTATATAAAAAAATATTCCATTCCCTAGAGTAGAAGACGAACCAACCAACGTTGCGTTAACAGTGGCACGCTTGTGGCCCTGCGCCACGACGGCCTCTATCATTTTATGCTAACACACATCTGTCTGTAATCGTCAGAGTGTAATCGCAACGGTTGCGGATTCGATTCCCGTTCGGAGGAAAGTATTATTTATATTTTCATCCTTCTCGTAACAAGAAAGCGCAGCGTCGTGCTTCGCCACTCAATATACAGTGACTCAATGAATCGTCGTTTTCGACGGAGTGTCTTAAGAACAGCGTGAACCTAAAAAAAATATTAATTTTATTTTCAGAATATGTTTTTACGGGAACGCTTGGAGGAGCTCACCGAATAACATACAACACTCATTTAAGAAGAATACATTTAAATAATAAAAAATATTATTATAATATTATATGTTCATAAGAATGTTTTAGATATAAATGACATTTGCAAGCTATTTTTGTTTGTTCCTTATTTACTTATATTTACTGATTTAGCTAAAGAAATTATTTGTCCTACTTAACACACGAGCGGGTACGCACATTGCTTAACTATATTAGTTTAAAGAAAAATAATTTAGTATAATATAAAATTTTAGTTTAGAAAAAAAATCATCAAAAATTGTAATCACTATGATTGGACTTTAATTGATTGAATCCATTTTTAAAAAATTACATATATTTATAAAAACATTGTAACGGATGGGTGTCTTTATATAAAAAAAAAATTGGTAGCTCTTAATAACGTAATAGTACAAAAAGCAATAATTTAAGAAGGTATATATGTATATAGAAAAGAACAATAGGCGTAGAATATATTAATATATATTCTACGCCTGTAATAGTGATATAGTTGGAAAAAAATTATACAGACAAAATTATTTCCCAAAATATAATTCAGCTACATATCACAAACTGATGATTTCTTACATATAATAAAATATATCTATTTTTATTCGATCTTAAGTACTCGTAGGTACTTACATATATATGAAAGTTTGTTAAACATTTCAATATTATATTATTGTCTTATCTTATATCTATTACTTAGATACATCAATTCCTCGTGATAGCCTTGCACTATATGTTCCCGTTTTTCTCTTTTCTTTCTTGTTTACCATAGCAGGGAACGAAAAAGAACCGAAATATTATCATCTCCCCTCAGGAACCATTACTTTCACAGTCATAAGTATCCCACTGCACCACGACGGCCTAACGATATGTAGTATCATAATTAATAATATATTACATACATAACATGTAAAAATCGATTTTATTATACTCATTTAAATATGACTGCGAAGCCAATATTTTAAATTATCTTAAATATTTCTTTCCTTATCATACCATTAAAGATATAAATATAACTAATATACAGGGTGGAATTGTCAGCGCCACTTTAAATGAAACCACAGTTTTAACTACTCTATAAAAGCCTAATATAATTCGGAAAAAAAATAATTCCCAAAAATGAAAAAGTTATTTTTTCAAACAAAATAAATAATAAAATTATCGTTTTAAAATAAAACGCCATTTGTAAAGTATAACATAGGCACGCACACACTTACCTGTCAAATCGGTAAACGTCGCACACGAAATACAGGTATGGATAAAAATCGTGAAATGAAAAAAAAATCCTACGTGCAAACTGTTGAGGTACCTTGATTAATTTCTTAGGTGTGGGTTTGAAATATATTATCCTATATGCAGTTTCAATAAAAGAAGCGCTGCCTCTTCCACCCTGTATAATAAATAAATATATGTTTATTAAAAAAACTAACAGATTTTGTATAAATGTAAAAAAAATCTAATTTGTTTTAAACAATTTATATATAACTACAAAATTTTAAATGACTGTTACTAATACTTATTGCCTTTTCGAAAATAAAACATTAAATACAAGAGGCAATAGGCTCTTATTGTTAAGAAAGAAACTATTATTAAACTAAAATAGGCCCAACATAAGATACTTTTCATTTTTCATTTACACAACATGAAAATATCTCTCTTTATTCTATCAATAGGCGAGAAAAACTTAGTGAATTTAACACCGTTTTTAATATAACAAAATTGACAGGCTTACATTGATAAATATTACTTAAGAGAGATTATAACCCACAACCGTTTTAACAAAAGTAGACCTTAAATGAAAAAATAAAATACATTTTTATTATTATACATTAATATTCAGATAGCGTTGCTTTTTTGTTGTAATACAAATGGCAGTGGTGATAAACTAAAGCCTATTATTTAAGTATTAATAAGTACTTAGTCTTTTTTTTACTTAAGTACAAAGTAGATCATTCGTCATATAAATAAATTGTTTTTTTTATATATAAATAAGTATACTTTTTTATATTTTAAAACTATTTAACAGCTCTATATATATTCCATTGTCAATATAATACCATGCTTATCTTAAATTACTTTTTTTAATATAAAATTTAATCACATTTTTGAGGATATTATTAAATATTTTTGAGTTAACTTTGGAGTAAGGAATGTTGTAAAAATAAAATACATGTTACACTTTGTTTTACTACTGTTTGTAAAGTATTGTTAACTTTAAAGTTAACCAATTAGGTATGTTTTAAATTAATTTATCTATATTAAAAGAACTTCAATCTTCATTATCTTGGGCTAGAAGTTCACACTGAAACATATTACATATAAAAGTTAGTTTATTATTTGACAAAATACTTATCTACAAATAAGAACACAAAATATCTACAAATAAGAACATTAAAAACGCCATTTTCAATACTAATAGACCAAAGAAATATAAAGATAACGGAAGGGTGAAGCATTTTGGAAAATTAAACACAATTAAAACACTGATTTACCTTAGTAAATTAAACTAAAATTGTACCTATAATTAGCTTATATACAAAAAAAACATAGACATTACCTTGGCGTAGCAAGCAATAAAGTCCTTAGAAGCCAGAATCATTGTGCTAAGCGTGTATCCATCTAGAACAAACTAACTAGTGAACTCTACTGTGACGATTAATGAGATGAAATTATAAAAGCGTGATGATACCCAGATATAATTTACAAATAATTTATTTGGTTTTTCCCTAATTTCATACCTGTTTATACGTATTTACTAATTGTTAAATTAATTTATCATGACGAAATCATATTATTTTTGTTTAGAATCGCGGTCAGTAGATTAATAATAGTAAGTAGGTAATAGTAATAATGAACAAGTGCCGTATTGTTAGAAAATTTTTATCATACCAATAATAATGACATATGAAGTTTTCTAATGTTTGATAAAAGTCCGCATTAGGAAGAGAATCCCCAGAAATGGGAGAAATATTAAATTTCTTTAAATAAATAATAATAATATAGCATTATTATTTTCTTAAGCGTAGCTAAAATAAGAATTATAAAAACAAACACAAAATGATATTTGTAATAGTGATATCATAAATATTTATTTGAAAGCGCGGTTCAGCATTTTTTAGCACAAAAATGATCAACTCGCGGCCCTTTTAACAGGTTTATGCGGCTCACCAAGCATTTCTAAAACTCAATTATTTTATCGACTCTCTCTCTCTTTATTATATTCTTATAAAATTAATTATAATAAAATAGTCGAACAAACTGAATCCAAATATTTACATTATAATCCTCACAAACCATGATTGAATCCCATAAAATAACTAAAATGAATAATAATACTTTTTATTATGAATGATCCCATTAAAAAGCATGCAAGGAATATCATTGGTAATACATACTTGAACTGGTAATTTCTTTTCGTATTTGGCTCTAAGTATTTTCGCTAGAGGGGGTGTGAAAAGAGCGGGGTCAGGGTGCTTTTGACCGGCTTTTTCCCAAGGTTGCTTTTGTTTCCATACTAATGATATTACGGAACCCACTATTAATACCCATATTAGACCGATCTGAAAATATTTTTTTATCAAAAATAAGTATTCCACCTAGGATTGATAAATACTTTTATTATAATATAAAAATTATAACATAGCGGAATTTGAACCTGTCTCTTTTTTTTCAGAGTGACGAATTTTTAGCTTCATACTGTATTTCGCACATAGCAGGGTAGTTAGAGGTAACATAGTGTTAAGATACTTCCGTTCCCCAATTTCCGCCGAATTTTTGTGAGAGTCGAACCCACAGCCCTCGCGATTACAGTCGCACGCTTGTGCCCCCGTACCACGACAGCCTAGAGGAAAATGAAAAAACTGTGCCACAGCGCCACGACGGATTAATATTATTTGTGAATAATGAATTTAAAATAATATGTTGCTTAAAGAAAATTAATTATAATGAAAATTTTCTTTCCACCTAAGTACAAAACTTACAGGACTTGTCCATAAATAGGATATTCTGTACGGATAGAAGTAATCGGTTGCCGGAGGTGGTAGTGGGTTCACAGTCACGTTGGATAAACAACCTTCAACACTAACAGGTAGCTTTACTGCGGCGGGACGAGGTCCACCGAAACTGATCCATAGGGTGGTTGCCATTCCAGTTACTAGAGCTATTGATACACCCTGAAATTTGTTTAAATAATATCTTATAACATTTTAAAAGGTCATATTTTTATTGCAACATTAATTATTCGAGTAATTAATTTCTTTATTAATATCTTTACTGTTATTAAAATAGAAAGAATAAATTAAACAAATAAAGTGAAACTTAATATTATCTTACCCTTTCATTCGCAAACGTAGTAAACATTCCTAAAGTAAAAAGTCCTAGCAAAGGCCCTCCAAGGGCCCCAAAAATAGTCAAAGCAGCTTGCAATACTCCGCCCAAATGCTCCGCCAAAAATGCCAGGGCCAGGAACAGAAGCCCATACCCACAAGCGGCTAGTTTTGTCAACCACGGAACATAGTTGTTGTTTATTTTACACCATCTATAAAATAAAAATAACTATTATTAAATTATATTTATCAAAATTAAAGCCTTTCGTGTTAACAATTACCTAAATCATATGGATCTTACAAGGTAATTTAATGAAATGCTGACGAATTTATACCTAAATTTTTTTTTTTTTTATTTTATTTAAAATGCCGACATTTTATGAATATACATATTTTAGACGGAACGCAAAGGTAAAACAGTTTCAGGGCAATATCTTTTCCCACAATATTACAAATTTACATTTGTAATATCAATGTGACGATCGACGATCGAAGTCGATAAGTAATAGCATATAGACATTTTAAATTGCGAATTGTCCGCAAAAGTGTCACTTAACTCGTAGATAAATTGATTATTTTTTTATAAGGAAAAAAACAACATTTTCAAATGAAATATCCTTATCACGTTAATGTCAAACTAAATTGTTAAACGTCTCCTTTCATCATATTATAGCTCATGAAGTATGAGGCCAGTCGTGGCGCAAATGCGACAGCTTGTGAGTTCGATTCTCACTCAAGGAAATTAAATATTTAATATTTTTATTACTTCACTCTCCGTACTCCAGAATTCGGCGGAAAGTAGAAAACGGAAGTATCTTAATGGGACCAAAGTGTCCTTAACACTAGATTCCCAGGTTCCCTCTGCTCTGCTATATACGGAATAAAGATCAAAGAAAATTACAAAAATCATCTTTATAAAAACCAACATACCTACTAACATAATCTGTTAACGTGACAGCAGCTAAAGCATTGCACGCGGCTGATATAGTCGACAGCGACGCACTGAATATGCCAGCTATAAACAAGCCCGCGAGTCCTGGCACCGACTTCATTTTGTCCACCACGTAATATGGCATTATTTGGTCTATCTGTTGAAATAATTTGTTTTTAAAATCTTAATATAAAGTACCTACAGTAATTCTTTTTTCTATGACAGGTTGCGGGTTTGATTCCCACTCGAAGAAATTAAATATTTAATATTTCACTTATTCGCTCTGGCGTCGAGGTATAGTGCGGCCTTGAGTTTCATCACTCAACACGCAATGCCTCCAGAATTCAGCGAAAAGAGGGGAATGGAAGTATCTTAATGAGAACAGCTTATCTTAAAAGTAGGTTCCCAGGTTCCCTCTGCCTACCCCGCAATGTGCAGGATACAGCGTGAAGCTAAAAAAATAAATAATTGTATAAACAAATACGCTACTCATGTTTATATGACTATACCTAATCTCACACAAATGTCCTTGTCAATGATAACGAGATGTGATAAGACGATTTAATTATCGAGATGCAATATTCAGTACAAAATATTAAGTTACTTAATAGTCGTAACTTATTTATCTTAATTTCCCTTTTTACAGAATATAGGAAACTTTATAATAAATCTATCAATCAATCAATTGAACATAATATTTATGTAATTGAAAAAAAAATCCCTTGGATGGATTCAAATTCATTACAATTCATTCAAGTCCACTAAACCACAACGGTGAAATTAAAAATAACTTACCGCGGCTATTTTTTTACTAGTATAAGGATCACAGTCCTTATACACAGCGTATATGCTGATACCGCTGATGCAAGTGACGACACTCAACACGCTGAGCACGGGCCAACTCCACCAAAGACATTTTTGTGATCTTTCCAGTGTACTCACTGTTAATAGGCGCTGTACCTGTAAAAAAAGATAGCTTTATTTTATATTTTTTTCCGTAATTTCAGGGCGAAAGGGCGAAACTCAATGCCGCGCCTTTGTTTCCACAGCGAAGAAATTAAAATATTAATAAATATTTTCTCAAAGTGGGGATCGAACCCACAACCGTTTACAGTCACACGCTTATGCCTTTGCGCCACGACGACCTCAAAATATATATAATATCTATTATCAATGTAACTGTAGCAAAAGTTAATTTTTTTTTTCTACAGAATTACATTGCATAGAATATATAATATTAAGCTAATAACATATGTATTTAAATGGCTAAAGGCTAAGCCTGCTTAGTAACAGCATGTTTTCAAATAAATTTTCATATTTTTTTCAAATATAGTCAATACCTAACCTGCGTGTGATTTACTGCATACAAAGAGAGATAAGTGACGCAGCCACCAAATATCAAGGACCACCACGTGTTTCTCTCAGTTGGATCAATACTGAAACTGAAAAAAAAAACAAGTATAAATAAGTACTTGACATCTCTATAATATAATGGATATGTGTATGGTAAAATACTTACTTTGTAAAATATAAACGTCCACCATCATTTGCTTTTATGAAAATTTGGTCAAAGCCACCTAGTTGTACAGACGCGAATATAACTACACTGAAAACAGCACCGAACATAAGAAGTGATTGTAATAAATCTGTGAAAACGACAGCTTTCATTCCTCCCAAAGACGAATAAAATGTACACGCGAGTCCCACTACCAGGATTGAAACGAGTCTATCTAAGCCCGTCACTGACTCCAGGACAATTGCGGGAGCATACAACACTATTCCGTTGTATAAAATCATTTGTAATGTATATGTTAAAGATGCCAACATTCTTATATGTGGTCCAAATCTTAACTCCAAGTACTCATAAGTACTGGTTTTCTGTAAGCCAAAGAATACTGGTAAATAATACCGGGATGCTATAGGCGTGGCGATGCCATAAGAGAGATTGATCACAACAAAATGCATGCCATAGTAGTAGTTCTCAGCTGAAACACCTAAGAGTGTAATAGCTGACATGAAGGAGGCCATTAGTGATACCGCCACCGGAAATATAGAGAGGTTCCGATCTGCCATCAAGTATTCCTAAAAAAAATATCTTCAATTAAAATTGTATTTAATAACTGCAAAAAAATATTTTGAGCATATTCTGTAATTTGCATCTCACCTCATTTGTTTTTTGTTTACCACCGCTAAATCTAAAATATAAACCGATTCCGATAGAAGCGATCATAGTGGCCGCCATAATGGCGTAGTCCCAGGCCCCAAAAATTGGTTGGTCCATGTTGCTCAGCTGCAAAGATAGACCCAAATTTTATTGAATTCATACATGCAGAGCCATTTCTTAAAATAAATATATTGTTTTAAATATATTTTGTTTCCCGATTCGTATCAGATATAGGGGAATTCTTATATTATATTTGCTGGAATATGGTCGATAGATAATAATATTTGATTTTTATTTCGATACTAAACAAAAGCTATCAGACTGAAAGGAAAATTGAAACCTGATAACGCTTCACAAAGCTCAATCAGTGACTCTCTGTCGAAATTTACACGAAAGATATGAAGATATATATAACAGTACAAAATTGATACATTAGTATCCATTTTGCAATTACTGATGAAGATTAGCATACGTTCCTTCATCGTTTACATTTTGCTAATACAGAATTCCACGAACGGAAACATAAACAGACACAATTTTTAATTGGAAATGTCTTTAACATGTTCAAAAGATTGATAGCAATGGGAATTTTTGACGAACATTTTCAGGTATGCGAAGGTAACTGGTTATGAATACGGAGAACTCAGATACCTGTACCACAACAAAGCTTACTACGCTTAGGGCCTATCTCTCCGGTTACGAATATTTTCAGATAGGTCTGTTGTTTATTGTGTATAACAGTAAATTATCGTCATTTCAAGAGAATTTTAAATTTTTATTGAAAGTAATCCATATATCTATTAAAATTACATTTTTTTCTATTTATTTAGGCAGAGAGAGCCTAGTTTTTAGACACTCCGCTCCCTATTTTCTGCTGAATTGTGTAGGCATTGCGTGTGGCGGAACTCAACGCCGCGCGCAATTAATATATAGGTATTCCTATAGATAAATAATTATTATATGTATTCTTAAAAATATTCATTTACAAATATATTCAATATAATATATGTTATATATAGAGGAAATACCAATCATTTTATAATTGAAAAATAATTAACACAGCCAAGCTACGTAAGAAAACATGGAAATATATTACGCGAGCCACATGCACGTGCCTTAACATTACTCGAACGGTGTCAGTAAAAACTATTCTGTAGAAGCAAAATTATTAATTAAGTACTTTTTTGCGGTTGTTGCATTTCGGTTATTACTTAATTAGGTATATTTTTATATTCATACCATAAATAAGAATATCAAACAATATAATTTCAGTGAGCAAAAATATTATTTTCCTAAAATAATAAATAGAAAATATCTGATCGCATATAAAGATTAATAAATAAGACCGTTCAATACTTGTGTACAATCGTCCAGCACAATATTACTATTAAAGCAATGTGACTAATGAATGGTCTGATTGAACCAATCGCCCTCATTACTGGTATCTGAGACAATGTTTCTTTCAAAATCAAATTCAAATGATATTATATATTTCATAATAAAAGCTTTTACTATATTATAATCATTTTTAGGGTACCGTAGTCAAAAAAGGACAAAATAGAAATTTATACCATAACTCTGTTGTCTGTCTGTCCGTCTGTCAAGAGCATTTATCACAAGATCGCGTAGTACCAAGCTGATATTAATATAAAATATTTAAATAGAAAGCCCACAGGAAAAATCTAAGTTCTAAGACAACGAGTATCCATCGTATTCGCTGCATTTTGTGTGAAATTCGCCTCGTAATCATAACCTATAAGGTTCTTACAATTATGAAATTTGGCAAAAAGTCAGAACTTACAATACAGGTAAAGAAAACCATCCAAATAGTGAAAATTTGTTGATATTTAATGAAATAATCAATTGTAGTATTGTTGTAAATTTCAAAACCTAACCAATACTAATTGGTACGGAACCTTCAGTGAGCGAATTTGTTTTTTTTTAATTGCGATATGAAATATAAGAAATAAATTTATAAGATTTTAATGGTGTTTATATAATACGGGTGATAAGGATACTTATTACGTACATACGTATTTCTGCAAATATGATGTAAGACATAATGTACCCTTTATATCTTTATAACTTAATACAAATAAGGAAAGCGTATTTGCCTGTTAACAAGGACAAATATCTCTTTCATAGTATAAAATAAACGGCAAGTACAAATTATTTATTACTATTATTTATTTTTAAAGTTTAAAATGACATAAAGAGATTATTTTAAAAAAATATATTTTGGAAATACCTCTAAAATATACTCCGAAAATGTCAAACTTCTTTTTCGAATAAAGTAATGTTTATGTGAATTGTTTTTAAAAACAGACTGTATAGACCAATATAGTTGGAAATAAGTTATTGAACACAGACTGTATGAAAACAATAAAATTATATAAGGACGACATATATTACGACTATAGAATAGGCAGCTAATGATAATGCAATCTTCACCACCAGTCTTATTTTTATTACCATATACAGTACGTACTCGTATAGTATATATTGTAGTATATATTGTCTTAAAAAAATCAACAATAGCGAAGCGAATCTTAAGTGCTAGTTAAAAAAAAAAACTGATTCACAAAATTGGATTAGTAAATTTAATACCATGCTGTACTATAATAGTGATATGGTAATTTAGACTATATGTAATATAACTCGTCATTTAACTATGTATGTAGAGTCGTTCGGGGCAAGATGCACCTTTGAAGCGTTCACCACCATTTTGAGACTCAGATTGCACGATCGAGTAACACGACTTATATATGTACCCTGGCGATAAAATACAACATAATTTTATGCTGCATGCTGGGGTCGCTTCCGTTGTCTTGTAAATTTTGAAGGTCGGGCACAGAATCTAGGGTGAGAATCTCAAAATTAAGTTTCCTTTTCTGAGTACATATCCCTGAACGCTGGCGTCGGTTGGTTTTGCATATCAATGACTTTTTAGAGGATTCTAACATAAATTGATATACAGGTGATAGTACAAACGGTTGCATGCTTCCGCCGCGTAAGTTATTTTCGGGAAAATGTTGACCAATGCCAAAATAAACTTGTGTCTACTGTAGAGCCATAACGCAACGACTGGTCCTGGCTGTACTGAATGCCAGGAGTGATTATATTTAAAGCACTTTCTTTACCCTGGTATGGTATCGGTGTTAGATGAAAATAAATATAAAAAATAAATAACTGGAAAATGTAATGCGACCCACATTACATTTACTAAGAGATCAACTATATGGAACTACATAAATGGAAATTATGCCATAGTAAACGTCAATCAACGTGATATTTGGATAGATATATGGAAACCAAACATCAAGTTATCCTGATACGAAACTTTATAGATAAGATGCCCTATAACATATATATAAGGTAAAGGTAAAAACCATAAAATATATAAATTAAATTTGGAATAATTTGAATCCAGTTTATATGTATATTTAATAAAATGTATATAATTTATAAGTTTTATTAAGGACTGTTGTACTGTAACATAATAGAGACTCTACGTTTCTTTTTGGTTCGCCGTTTTCGTTTTTAATAGTACATATATATAAGTGTTTACATATCTTCTTTAAGTAGTGAGTATTATACGTAGTACTATAAATATACTATGTAATTAAGTAAGTGTAATTAAGTAAGTGGTCTACGAGATCAAAAAAATACATTTTTTTCTAAAAAGTTTAGATATAGGCAATAATAAAACTTGGATTTTAAATAAATATTTCGTAAACACAGGAACGACGGTCGAATATAATTCATTTTAATTATAACCGAATATTAAAATTTCTTTCTTTAAAATAACTTATGTTAAATAATTTAACATTTATCCTATATTGTGTATACAGTGGAATAATTTTTGTACAATTTTTCAATTATTCGTCTAAGATCTGGCGATACGCCAGTTATCCAGTTATACCTAAATACTGTTTTTGGGGTCAAAGAGTTCAACATTTACCGTTTATCGTATCGCAATTTAGAACCTAAAAATATCCTTGAATAAAATAAACTTACAAATGAGTAATTATTAACAATCCATTAATCCATAAATTTAAACATTTATTACAAAAAACAAATAAAATTAAACTTACTGATTTTCGCGGCTTATAAGACTTATGCAAGAATGTAGAGTTTTTGCCTTAGTTATACTTTAATACTATAAATGTGTATATATTTATCACCGCAGCATGATTAATATTAAAGTTACTACACCATTGTATTTAAAAATATACTTTATGTGCAAAAATATAAAACTTATTGGAAACGTTTGAAATTATTTCATAACATTAAAACAAATTAAGTAACGTCTTAACTCATCTACTCCCTCCACTGAAGTGAAGTTTGCAGTCAGAAATCAGAATCGTACTTTACACTTTAGCTAGTAAGAATTATGGTTTAGGTAGCGGCACTCAATTTGAGGTTATATTAACATTTCTTGATCATACGAGAATATTTCGACGAATAGGAAGCGTTCCTAATGTCAATCGATTTTCTAGTTCTACAAAACAGCGATCGGCAGCAATTCTCATTTTTAGTCTTATAAAATTTTATTTATATAATTATTAACTAAATGTTGTATCAAAATATACTTTTTTAATTTTTTTATTTCTGACATATCTTATAGAAATATTGTAACATAGACTATAACATTCCACACCTTATATTCTTATTTTAATTTATAAAAAAAATAATAATTTAGTAGCGTTTTGAACTATATTATTTAGAGATATACTATTATTATTATTTGACATCTTTAACCAAGTACTTTATTTTTCTTTAATTTTTACTACTACTACAACATAATTTTTTGTTACTGGCAACACTCCGCAAATAAAGCGCACAAACCGAGAACATTGCTCTACAATGTGCACTTGTGACGTCTCTACATTACTGTTACTTCAATAATGCTGATTCTATACGTATTTTATAGCTAAGCAGGGTTTTTTTATTTGTGGACTTGACAATTTGTATTGACTATATATAATTTAACGGTATTAAGCAAAGCTGTTAGAGGGAACCGTTATAAATATTCCATCCATCAGCCTTTTAAGGTCCACTGCTGGACATAGGCCGTCCGGTCCTGCGCCCTTTGAATCCAGCGGTTTCCCGGTTTTATAAATATTACTATGGTATAATTAGCAAAAACTCTATTTAATAATAATACCAATTACCATATAATTAATATTTTTTAAAGTAACTCTTATGTAGTTTGTTTACAAATATAAGTAATTTAATTTAGTTGTAAGGCCGTCGCGGCACAAGCATGTGACTGTAATGCGGCGGTTGTGGGTTCGATCCCCACTCGAGGAAGTGAAATATTTTTTTACCCGGTCCTGATTTGCGATTTCCAATGTCTCAGTGGCCAGAAAGTGCGTCCTACCTGTCATGACCTAAGGTATATAAAATCTAAATAGAATAGGTAACGTGGACACACACCGTATCCATTAATTCAAGGTCACTCAGTGTTAGAGCGGAGATTGCGTTTAGGCAAGCATAGTGTAGGACCCTGCAGCACGGTGGGCAGATAATTTAAAGGTGACTGGCATCGGATATATGAGAGCTGCCCGAGACCGGGAAAAAAATGACAATCATCTGTCTGAAAACGCGATGATTATAGATTAGGTATTTACTTGCAATGAATTATTTTCTAGGGTTAAGAACCCTGATGACCACTCGTCACACAGTCTCGAATTGCGGATGAAAGGCTTGATTAAAATGTAGCACTTGCGTAATGTCAGTTAAATTCTGACTGTAGTACGGTAAATTGACTGACTACGTAATAGCCACCTTATTCATGAGCGTCATTAATATATTAAAATATTTTTTCTCGTAAGCCTTGTTATTTTGAATAATAAAAATAAACTGTATTCCTTAATAATTCCAAGAATAATTTAATTGCCCTAAATTAAATATTCAATGTGAATTGCACCTTTCACGTTGATCGCAAAAGCCTATTATTATAATACGCGACTGGTGTAATTTTGAGGCTTTAGTGAGCTCTCATTATTATTACAAACAAAGTTTTTCCAATATTTAACAATTTTATGTTCATGGCGGCAGTTATGAGTGGAAGGGTACATTTACTTTTTAATGTAAACTGTCGATTGGTACAGTTTACATTACTACACAAATGAAAACAGCACTTTGCTGAAACTGCTTTAAAAGTATTGAAATTGTGACAAATAAATGAAAAAATATTATTTTATCGCTAACGCTTATATTTTATATTTAAATGTATACGCGACATTGATTGCGCAATAATCTCAATTTAAACAGTTCAATATGAATGTGTCTAATAGTGACTATAAAGAGTCAATTAAATAGAGTAGGAAACATTTAAAATGTCAAACGCACAGAGCCGTGGTGCGCCAACGAGATATTTTGCCCCACACTACTATTTGCTGCGTGTTTTGGGATTGGGTTGGTGGCACCATCCCGATGAAAATGATACCAGAAATTTTCCTGGATGGTACTTATATTACGCAATACTAACACAACTAGTTTGGGTTGCTGGTTTTGTGGGGTTAGAATCAATCGATCCCTTTATCGGCGAAAAAGATCTCGACCGATTCATGTTTAGTTTGTCTTTTGTCATCACTCATGACCTAACTCTAATCAAACTCTACATATTTTACTTTAAAAACGACAATATTCAGGACATAGTGCGAACTTTAAATATAAGAATACAGGATTTTTATCAAAATTATGAAAAAAATCGTAAAACTACAAGAATAACGAGAATATTAACCGCATCGTTTGTCTTTTTTGGATGGATAACAATAGGAAACACAGACATTTATGGAATCATTCAAGACCTTCGTTGGAAAGTGAAAGTGGCTAAACTTAACGAATCAGTGCCGAAGCCACCGAGGACGCTTCCTCAACCCATATTCATTCCATGGAAATATGAGAGCGAAGAATCTTACATCTTTACTTTTTTGCTAGAAACGGTAGGACTGCTGTGGACAGGCCACATTGTTATGACAATTGATACATTTATTGGCTCTCTCATATTGCATATGAGTTCGCAGTTCGTCATACTACAGGAAGCCTTAATGACTGCTTACGATCGAGCACTTGGCCATTTAGCTGCAGATATTGATCCTAGTCGCGTCAATACTCTTGTGATTGACCATATTTTCCATTCAGATCCAACTCGTCGCAACGAGAGACTTGCAAAAGCGTACTATACAGATAAAGATATTGAAACTGCGCTAGAAAATACATTAAAAAGTTGTATTCAGCAACATCAAATGCTAATAAAGTATGTATATACATATATAGTTACATTTTACATTCGCCTATTTTTGCTGTTATCTACTAGAAATTTTGTTTATTTCATACAAATATAGTTAATGCTTTTAATTTGTTTTCTCATCCGGATCGACGGACCTACATAAGTTTTTCTTGTGTCAAACCTCTAAATCTAAATGTTTACATCAACATAAAAAATATATAGAGTAATTTTTAGGGTTGTGTACCTCAAAAGGTAAGAACAGAACCATTATAGGATCGCTTTGTTGCCCGTCTATCCGTCTGTCAAGGCCATCTCGAGATTGCGTGGCCATATCAAGCTGAAATTATTATTAAATATTCAAATCTATGATGCCTTAGAGCACAGGGACTAATTTGAGGTTTAAAATGATTAATTTAATCTGAAAAACTGCTGATTTCATGAGTAAAATAATAAATTTGCAGTGAAAAGCCCTATATATAGTACAAAAAAGATAATTTAACGATATTTAATTAAATTATTATTCAAAAAGATTTAACTAGACTATAGCAAAGACGATGTTTCTAACTAAGTAGCTTTATTGCTTACCACAAAAAGACACGAAACATAAGTTGAATTAAATTTCTGGCACCAAGCAGTATGAAGGCAACGACCCTTAAATTGCAATAAAGTGCGACATAAATTAGCTTGAAACTTAACTCGTGCCAGCTAACGACAAACTTTCCTTCCTTAAAATATAGTGGACAGAAAAATATTAATAGTGAAACTTTAAGACGATATAAACATTTTATTTGTGTGAGAGTTACCGATATATTGCCCTTGTCAACATCAATAAAAATTAAATAAGTTTCGAGGTTAAGTAAAATCAGCTTCACGCTTTATCCTGCATACAGCAGGGCAAGCAGAGGGAACCTAGTGTTATGACACTACGTTCACCACTTTCTGTCGAATTTTTCATGCCATTTCGAGTTGAGTACTCAAACTCAAATTCGGGCTTTTGCGTTTGGTGCCAGAACGAAAAAGATAAAATACGTTTTTTTTTAAGTCGGTATATAAAGGTATATCACAATAATTTAACTAATATTGGCAAAGGTAATATTTAGTGGGATACGACTTGCCCAATATCAAAGGATTACCGCCTCAATATTGTCACTCTGTTACATTTTTCACGCCTAAATCAACATAATCTACGTTTCATATTCACCTTCGTTCAAAATGAAGGAGTTCATTCATATTTCTCGATAAGTCGCCAGTATTCAGTCAGCCTTTTACTTCCAGTTGTGTGGAGAAATTCGCGTCGACTTATTCCTATGGCTTTATGACTCAACTCGTCTCGAGTATGGCTGCGATTTGCGTCGTAATGGTGCAAGTTTCGGTAAGATAAAACAGGAGAAGTTCTTTTTTATTTATTATTTACATATATATCACAGAAATATCACTTTGGACGCAAATTGTTCTATAAAATTATTCTAATTTAAATGTAGATTTAATGCTCGAGATGGTTATTATATTTTAAATAATTTTACGCTCTGAAATTGTAATTTCGACGAGTTTTACTTATTTATTAAAATTTTTGAATAGAATTTGTGAAGTACCTACTGGCTAGCTGGCTCAGGAATATACTCAAAGAGTTGTTAATGTGCTGCTTCTGAAAAAATACGTTTGCATGTCACCTTCATTTCTTAAAATATTAAACTTAAAAAATATAGTGTTAAAACACTCAAACTTTTCCTTTTCCGCCGAATTTTAATTGCATTGCGTGTTGAATGGAATAACTCAATTCAGACTCAGAATTTCATTTCCTCGAGTGGTAATCGAACCCACAACCTGTCGCCTTGACAGTCACACGCATGCGCCTCTACGCTACGATTGGCTGCAAAACATTTATTTTTTATTTTTATTTATTTGTTTTAATATTATAATTTACATATATTTGCATGGTTACAGCGAGATGCGTCCAGTTTCAAATCAATCCGCTTAGCGACATCATTGGCCTTCTTTGTGGCCATGATCATACAGCTCGCTATACAATGTTTTACTGGAAGTGAATTAACGCATCAAGTAAGCACTAAAATAAAATAAATATCAGCTTCACGCTGCATCCCGCACACTGCAGGGTAGTCAGAGGGAACTTAGTGTTGAGATACTCCGTTCCCCACTTTCCGCCGAATTCTGGAGGCATTGCGTTCAGGCGGAACTCAACACCGCGCTTTGCCTCGACACCAGAGCGAAGAAATGAATATATTAAATTTTTCACGTCCTCAATTGGGGATGAAACCCATAAGCAGTCGCGTTTATAGCGCTTGCGCTACAACTGGTCTAATCTAAACTAAATAGTTTTTCCAAAGTTAATGTATTAATCATTGAAAACCTTTTTTCTCTATAACCACATCGAATAAAGGAGAAGAAAGTTTAACTTTACCATAAAAACTTTTGCCAGGCCAGCCTAGTATCAGATGCAGTAATGCAGTGTAAATGGGAACGCATGCCGCCACGCCTTCGACGTATGCTGCTCCTAACCATGATAAGAGCCCAGAAACCACTACATCTAAGAGCAGCAGGTTACGCGTATATGGACAACAGCTGCTTTCTATCAGTAAGTTTTTATAAAATAGAAAAAATATTGCAGTTAACCATTAATGTAAACAAAATAGTTTTTATGCTCATAAATCTATTATAAAAGGAATCTAGTCATTAAAATATTTACTAATGTAGAAATTTTGAGATATTTTCTCAGTTATTATTTATATAATTCACTTCTAGCCCTAACTTATATACTACGTAGAAATAATAATAAATATCTTTATTTCAACCTTAATATTAAAAAATATGAAAATACAAGTGAAGCTGTTGTACTATACTAACATGTGCGTTGCTGATGCCTGTGATAAATAAAAATTTTCGTTTAGAAATATAAACAAAAAATATTGATTTTTTTCAAATATTTTAACGTTTATCTACTGTGTATATGCATACAATACATCACTTTCTTGATGACGTTAATTGGTACAATTGTCTTCCAATCAACAGTTACAGCCATTTCACGACTAAGGCTTAGCGCGCACTGGTGACTTTTGTCACGGTGACAATAATTTTTTTGTCACTGACATGTCACCATACTTTTCGCCACTGCGCGCACTTGCGATGACAATGACGAAATTTTTTACATTTGATAAAATGGATCTCGAAGAGATGGTTGTCTGTGCACTTATATTAAGAAATAGAAAAAAAAGCAAATGTAGAAAATATTAGCTTTCAACTTTTCATTTGTCATAGAGCAATGGCCTCAACTCAATTTCGTCAATCAGTATTGTCATTGTCTATTTTATTTTCATGAAAACACACGTTTTGCCTTGGTGATAAACTTGACACCATTCTTGAAATAAAAATTCGGTGCTGCAATGCAACATGCTGCTTTTTCATGTTTATGCGGAAGACGACTAGTATGGAAACCGCAAGGGGGAGGTGACATTTAGTTGCTAATGCGCGCACGGGCATACAAATCTATGGACGCGGTGACAGTCGCGTCACCGGCGTGTTGCCGTCCTCCGCGGACAAAAAGTCACCCAATTGTCACGTATCCAAATGCGCGCACCTTCGTTAAATGTAATGTACATGGTGACAGTGACGCAACAGTCACGGTGACAAAAATCACTAGTGCGCGCTATACCTTACGTTATAACGTAACTGTATTTGCATACATTCATAGCTGCATTTTTCTAAGTTAAAATTAATTTACTAGGTAAACTATTTATATTATGAGAAACGACTTATACGTATTCTATAAGAAACCTTAAACAAAAGTGGTGATTTTTTTGTAAAATTTAAGCATAAATACACTTTTGAGGTCATATTTTTCCTTATAGAAGTTAAACTTAAAAATAGTGAATATTTAAAACATATATACTACGCAGTACTTTTTTATTTTCGTGTTTTTTAATGTTTCCCGTATATAATTCTATACTATATTGTATTATTACCTGAAGAATGACACTTTAGCCGCCATTTTGACACTATTTTTTTTCATGACGTCGTCTATTTAGATACATGCTTATTTCCATTTTTTTTCTTTCAGATACTGAAAGCAGCATATTCGTACTACGCAGTATTAAGTCAAAAACAGGTTTAGCTGTTGAGGTATTTCATTAAAACGACACATTATTATAAGTTTATTTATTACACACATTACATAATTATATTTACCTAGTCTCAGCACATATGACAATATAAATATAAGTAACTAGTCTATGCTAATAGCTATCACAGTTTGTAAGCACATATAAAAGTAGAAAATAAATATTCGAATGTTTTTAATGTTGTCGTCAACTTATCGCTAGTTCACTCGTACGTTTGACCTAGAAATTAAATATTTTTTTAAAATTTTTTATACAATCTTTTGCTTTAATGATGTTCATTTAGATTACAATAAATTGAAAATAATTTATTTCAGTGTCAAATCTTTTAATTTCACAGTAAATAATTCATGATTGTATTATAATATTTTACATAATTATGTAGGTATAACAACATACATGTTTCATACGAGCATCAATTTTAATGAAATTATAATACGTACCGCACTCAAGTGACAATACATATAAAAAGTAGAGTCGACTCTACTTGTTTTCTCACAGAAACTTTTCTCGGCCGATATCTCTATGGATGCACATGTGAAGTAAAACTATTAACTTTAATAATAACTATATACATTTTAATTTAAACCTCTTTATCCGAGCATAAATGAATTTTGTAAATTAGGTCATAGTTCTAGTAGACGAGGCTTGGGCGTCTCACTGCGAGATCTCTCTGGTGTCTTCGCGTTTAACACTGTCATTTCTTCACACCTAAGCATAATAATATTTAATATTAATATAAAGTTATATACATTTTTAATTACGTAATTATTTCTATAGTGATAAATTATAAAAGTAATTATGCAAATTCAAAAAACACATGTTATTATAAAAAATTGTATAATATCGTAAGAAATATAATTGCTATTTTATTAAGTTTTTTTTTTCAATTAGAAATAATTACAGAAGCGACGCTATTGTGACTTTACTAGTAAAACATGTATTTCGGGTCAAAGATCACGCGGAGAATATTTTTATATATGTAATATATTTTCTGCATGCAGCGAAATCTGTTTATCAAAGTGGAGAGATTAGAGAAGATTATAATAAAGAGTGAAAAAAATATACTCTAACGCTCATATTCTATCCATAGGTATACGAATACTAGCGACCCGCTCGCGGTTTCACCCGCGTGAACTATGTTATTATTATTTTTCGTCTCCATGACTACGTCCTTGTGACGTCTATGCAAAATTTGAGACTCCTAGCATTTGTAGTAACGAAGTTTCATACAAACTTTCGACCCCAAAAACAACCCCTTAGAAGTCGAATATTGCAAATTCCCGTCTTAGCGAGCACCTACGTCCTATAAGTAACTCTTATGCAAAATTTGAGATTCCTAGCACTTGTAGTTCCTGAGATTTCGTGATGAGTGAGTGACCTTTCGATTTTATATATATAGAAGATGAAGTACAATGCACAAAAATAAATAGAGCTAACAATCAATAGGACCAAACCAAGCAAACAAAATGAACAAAAAAAAAAGGATAAAATCCACAATCCTCTCATCTCAAGTTACAATCGAAAGTACATCCATTGTGCAAACCTGTCGTCAGCAGACTGCGCCGCGTTGTAGTACACGTCGGGCAAGGCGGAGTCGTGCTGACTGAGCAGGGTGCTGCCCGCGCGGGGCGAGTGCGGCCCGTGGCTCGCGTACGGGGAGAAAGGAACTGCTGCTCGTAGCGCTGCTAGCACCAGTAACATGCCACCTGAAAAATTAAATAAAACCTAAGTGTTAAGACACTCCGTTCTCTATTTTCCACCGAATTCTGGAGGCAATGTGTGTAGAGTGGCGTACCCGCGCTTTGCCTCGACACCAAAGCCAAGAAATGAAAGAGTGGAAATCGAACCCACACCCTGTCGCGTTTACACACACTTTGCGCCCCTGCACCACGACTGGCCTTCACATATATTTATTCATTCATTTTTACTACCTTTTTTTATTATGTTGGATAACATTAACCACTGTAGTAAATTAAAACTTATCGTTGCTTCATAGGTATAATTTAACATTTTATTCCATTCGATTACGTAGTAGACTATTAATATTTGTGTATGTATCAATGTGTATGTACTTGTTCCTCTGGAAACATTTATCTTTTAAGATTTTTTGGCCCACTTTGAAAGCAACATTTAACATGAACTTGCATTTTTTTTTTCATTTAATACTTATCTCTTTCTATTTATACATATATTTACGGTTAGGCAACATCTTTTATTTGACTATTAATTTGAAATTCGCCACCCACCACTAAATATCTTAAATTTTTAGTTTGGTACCTACCTAATAATTTAAGAATTAAATAAATAATCAGAATTGCAAAGTTAAAAATATAATTCTTATTACATCCTCCATTTATAGGAAATAAATAAAATTTGTATTAATAATCTTTCATATTATAATGTAAATCAAAATTGACATAGTCGTGCCCTAAGGATCAAGAGTCACGTTTAACACGTCGCGAGCCGTCAAACCCATTTCTACTGCTGATATAACAATTTAGTTTTCGAAACAAACTATTTTTACAAATGTTTACTGCCACAAATGAATGATGTATAAAGTTGTTTAGACATTATTCATTAACCTACCCTTGTCTTATTTAAACATCCTAACTCCCATACTTAACATTATTGAAGTACCTATATATTTACCTATATATTTAAATTGAGCTATATACATATATAATTATTATTTTTAACGAAGAATTGTTTTATTTATTTCATACTAACGTAAATTTGTTTTTTATAGGTATACTAGTGGACCCGAACGCGGCTACGCCCGCTTGAACTATACGAATATTTATTAAATATATTTATGAAATTATTTTCAGTTTTCAATAGAGAGATGCGTTAAGCAAGCTCATTTTGGGTGACGTTTTCTAACAACAAACTTTGCAAATGGTTGCTTAGCAACGGCGGTTGTTATTAACATGGCGGAATAAATTGCATGACAAATTACTAAGTATTTTAATATATTGGTATATATCGATAATATTACAAATATGAGAAAAAAAAGTATCCTATGTTCATCCCGAGACCCTCAAGTATCTCTATATGTGTATTTTATCACAATAGAATTAGCGGTTTGGCCCTGATTGCGTAAAAGACAGACAGACAGAGTTACTTTCGAATTTATAATATAGGTATGGATGGATCATATAAATATGGACAGATGTAATATGAACTCCCAATTATCGTGTTCAGTCAAATACTCACACGGTAGTGCAATTTCCACGGAATAATACTATTAGTTTAATTATATTAAGCATATAAATAAGAGAGAAGCAACTTCCAGGTTTAAGTGTCTGTTTTCTCGCAATGTGGACACTAGGAGAGCCTTTTAACCGGTTAAGAGGCCAATTTTAACCTAGAAACATGTTGCCAGTTCGCGGTAGCCTTATAGTCTTAATTATAACATTAAAGTACCTAACTACTGTTTAGTAATTACTGTTGCAAACAGCTTATGTAGCTTTCTGTGTAATTGTCGCTAGTTCTACTTTTATTTACAAGCTTTGGATACATTGTTTTCCTAAATAAAATAAGCGAATATAAATTCAAACATTTTATAGAAAAATTATAACCTTTCGTTTATACAAGCGTGTATAAATTAAAGTTTATAATGACTAAATGCGACAGGTTGTGGGTTCGACTCGCACTCGAAAGAATGGAAAATTTATTATTTTTATTCATTCGCTCTGGTGTCGAGTGGCATTGAATTCAACAACTCGACAAGCAATGCCTCTAGAATTCGTCGGATAATAGGAAACGGAGTGTCTTAACACTAGACTCCCTCTGCTATCCTCTACGTGGAGGATACAGCGTGAAGCTGAAAAAAAAATACTAATATAACTTATCCTTTAAACCTAAATTAACCATCATAATAATATAATTTAAATGTCATTTAATATCGATTCCAAGCCCTAATAAATTAAAGTAAATATTCTGTATTGTTAATGATAACAAAAATCCTCTTGGACCTCTCTTCCTAGAACGGAAAACACAGACTTCTTCCTACATACACATACAAGGGGCATACGTAGATCTGTAGAACATCACATATACCATACGTGACAAGATGACAGACGTGAGTAGAATCACAAGTCGCATATTGGAATAAAATTTAAAACTTCTTTTCAGTAAAATCTGAAGTAAAATTATGAAATATAATATAGACCTATATAAAATAACCATACGAGCCCTTAGTGGCGCAGTGGGACTGACCGCGTCTGACCGTAAACGCGACGGTAACGGATTGGTCCCCCACAAGGAAGATTAATATACTTCAATTATTATCGTTTCTCTTCTCTGGTAAGACAACCGGCATTAAGGCAGTGAATGAGGTGTTTGACCTTAGATTTTCTCTGCCCTGCCTGCAGAGTTAGACGTAAAAGTAAAAACCAGTACCAGAAACAGTAGCTAAAATTGTTAGATTAGCAAAGAGTATTGCGGTCGCTGCACACGCGTAGAAGGGTGCCCTCGCTCGTCCGCACGACCACCGCATGAAGTCCCAGCATCTGAGCTTCATGGAGTATTCCCCTCGACGGCACAGTAAGTCCACGAACAAAGCTATCACCCACATTGTCTCTAATATGAATACGAGGGCCGCCCCCACTCTGCAACAAGTTTTTATATTGTTACATGTTATGGATTGTTAACGTTTAAAATATATAATTACCTACTATTACACAGCACAGACACAAACAGAGTTAAGACACTCCGTTGCCCATTTTCCGCCGAATTCTGAAGGCATTGCGTGTTGAATAGTGGAACTCAAATCCACGATTTGCCTGGAGCCTGGACAATAAATTGGCCAAAAATAATTAAGAGAAATAACTACAATTGCAATTGCAAATTATTTAGCCTTAAATTTCAAATCAAAAACACCTATGGCAAAGGAGTGTAGATTATTTTGGCTTTAAGTATAGGTATATAACCAAAATAAAAAAGGCTTTCTTTTTTAGGAAAAAGAAATGAGAAAGACGTAAAACTCGTATCGGCCTCTTTTGTTAGAGTTTCCGTCGGGTGTAAGTGTTACGCATTTATTATCCCGGTTTTCATCCTCTCAGGTTTATGGCTTATTTTGAAGTTCTTTATGCTTATTATGTTTCTAGGCAAAGACGCTTTAGTTTTTATATTTTTCATTTCTTATTTATGAAATCTACGACATCACAAAAAATAATATGCTATATTTTGATAGGACAAAAACCAATTGAACTAACCGATTCTAAAATTAAATTTGGAACGTTTACGTGTTACCCTCATTAAAAATAGAGAAATGCTTATCTCGAGTTGTCAAGGGGTATTTTTTTAGCATAATTATAATGAATGTTTATCAGGATTTTGTTTCAACGATTGTTTATATGATAATTTAATTATAAATGTAATGCTGTACCTATGCTATAGTAATTACTCACATTAACCCAGGTGCCACTTCATACCCTAGGACAGTCAGCTCAGCGCCTGCGCCACTCATTACTGCGAACAATAGAAGTTGTCGTGGCATGAGTGGGACATGACACAAATCTGGATACATCCACTATTTTATACTTTGCTAGCAAATGGTAACATAGGAATTCACATTGTACCTACACGTGTAAGTCGAATAGATGTTAAAATAACAAAGAAAAACATTATTCATTAATCAATTACTTACTTATATGAAAAATAAAAATCTATTGTTTTTGTCTATTTTGTGTTTTTATTTATATAATAGTCTTTCTGTGTAATTTCAATTATATTTTTTGTTTACATAAATAAATCTGCAAAAGTATATACTAGCAAAAGCATACATCTTGAAGCAGAAAATAAATATTGACTATGTTTACGTAGAGGGTATGTGATTTTAAATTATATCAAAGATATAATAATAATTCATCATCACTTATGTAATCAGTACCTACTGTAATTCTTCAATAAATTACTTTAAATTTTCTCACTTTTTTTTTTAGTATCGAAAATAAATTGTTTTAGTACTTTAGAATAGTAGCTACTTTTAGAGGGTTCCGTTTCTCAAACAGAAAAAAAACGGAATCTATATAGAAGCACTTCCTTGCCCACCAGTCCGTCTGTAAAGATCGTTATCTCAAGATCGCGTGAAGATATCAAGCTGAAATGATTATCAAGCTTCTAAGTTAACGCAATCAAAGATACGAGAAATTATGCTTCACGTTTCGCGTATTTATGAATCGTTTTTCTATCCTCTATGTCTCACGAAGTGCGATAGTGTGCGACTTACAATTAAAGAAAAAATTCACAGGTACATACTTAATAGCAACAAATGATTAAAAACTTATATTTGTTTTAAACAAAGTGAGTGCATACGCCCGCAATCTAAAGTTTGTCAACATTTATAAGTTACCCACAATCTTGAAATTGGTACGGAACCATTAGTGAGCGAGGATTTTTTTAGAATAAATTTACCTACACATTTACTTGCGTGATGGACTGAAAAGTTATATTAAAATTCATATAACGAAATTTTACTTATTTAAAAAAACACGTTATAAAAAAAACATCCGTAAGAATAAGAATACTAAGATCTTAATTGATAACATTGATGGATTATACGTGATTAATTACTATAAGCATACTCAACCTGACGTAAAAAATAAGAAAAAGAAAGACCAACAACAAAAGGTATCTTATACCATCATTCAAAAATCTTTTAAATTTGATTCATGCGTCAATAAAAAAAAGTTAAATTATGAGACGTGTTCTAAAGTTCTCTTTTTCTACACATCTGAATACACGAAATTCGCGATAGTAAAATACGAAGAAACATACCCAACCAAAATATTTTTGCGCTTTGTTTTAGTGTGATAAATTGATAATAAAAAATGAAATTAACATAATAGCTACCTATAGCAGTTACAAGACCCCATAGTCTGGCTATAGGCTGTAACAAGTCCCATAACTTTGACTCTAATGACTTTTTGGGCGTACATCTGTTTACTGTCCCTTGTTTATGAACCGTCTGAGGCGGACGAAGACCACTCTCCTGGGCAGCCTGGTTTATTTCCACACTCATTTTCAACACTTCACTTCATTTCTGCTAATTGAATGAGCCTTTACAAGAACAACACAAATTGAGTAAGTTCCAAGGTTTCTTTCGTTCCGAATAATTAACACACAATATATATATTTTCACAATTTATATCACATTAATACGAATTTTTGTCACACAGTTCTTATATATATCATACACACAATAAACTAATTAGATTTTTTTTTCTTTAACAAGAAATTTATGAAGTGAACTATAATATCTTTAATTGTGAACTAATAGATAAGATATCAAAAGCGCATCATTTTATTTATACTGGCGGAGTGCCAGGTCCCACAAATATAGCACCTTGAATGTTATTTGTAAACATGATGAGAACAACATAAGATCAAATAATAAATATTAGAAGTTACGTAGAGACGTCTGTAGTTATACACTATATGAAAAAACTCGCGAATACACTAGATAACGTCTGCTCGGTTTCGCGCGCAGCCTCAGTCTACTGAAAATTACAGATGAACCGCTCTCCGTGGTCCACATACAACTGACTCAAAATAAAGAAAATAAATATAAATTGCTAAAATATTTTTGAAGGCGGGAATACTTACAAGCAAAATGTAAATTTAAATTTAAATGTAAATTTCATGATAGATGTTAAAAAATTATCAAACTAATTGTATTTGTTGTTATATAATACGTCTAATTTTAAGACACAATAGCCTGCTACTGCTTTAACGCATAATATACCTAATAATAATAAATTAAAAATAAAATTCATTAATAAATTGTATTATTATAATACATTAAATTAAAGGAAGGCCAATCGTGGCTCAGAGGTAGAAAATGTGACTATTAACGCAACTGGTCGCGGGTTCGACTCGACACGATTTCTTCGCTTTGGTATCGAGGCAAAGCGCAACGTTGAGATCCGTCACTCAACCTCTCAATGCCTCCAGAATTTAGCGAAAAATGGAGAACAGAGTGTTTTTACATTAGATTCCCTCTGCCTATCCTGCTGTGTGCGGAGTACAGGGATAATTTGAAATTTTAAGACGGCTTCGAAATTGTGTCATTAACATAATTTCTAAGTCTCATATTGTTCAAATGTAAAGCTATTGTATATATTTTTTTGAAAATAAGATATTAAAGAATAAAAATATCTTTCTATTATATGAGTAAATATAAAATATTTACAACAGATAACATAAAATGCAAAATCTATATATATAAAAGGACTTGTCCTCACTGACTGAGGTAAGACGCACGCACAGCCGTAACCGTTTAAAGTATTTAATTGAACACGTGTTTCATCGTTTTCTAGAATTCTCCACCTAAGGGTGCAAATGAGGGGTTGAAAGTTTGTATAGGTTTTTTTTAAATCGTCACCAATTTTTATAAAATTTGAAATTCAGACTCTTAAACGTATATAATTAAACACGTGTTTCATGGTTTTCTAGAATTCACCCCCTAAGGGTGCAAATAAGGGGTTCAAAGTTTGTATGGGAAAATTCTAAATCGCCACCGATTTTTATAAAATTTGATATTTAGACTCTTAAAAATATTTAATTGAACACATGTTTCATGGTTTTCTAGAATTCACCCCCTAAGGGTGCAAATAAGGAGTTGAAAGTTTGTATGGAAAAATCTTTAAATCGCCACCGATTTTTATAAAATTTGAAATTTAGACTCTTAAAAATATTTCATTGAACACATGTTTCATGGGTTATTAGAATTCACCCTTAAATACGCAAGCGAAGCTGCGCGCGTCCGCTAGTTTAATTATAAAGATCATCATTTCTATTCAATGCCATGTTTTTTATTATTGTCACACTTTATAGAAAAAGCTATTCTGGAGTGTAGCAAAGATTAAAATTTACTATTATATTGTTATTTTATCTTTTTCTTCGTATTAAAGTTTTGTGTTACTTGTAAATTTGTTGAGTGATTATAATTTACACAGGAGTGTGACGCCAATAATATCGTATAAATGGAAGCACTGTCGTAACATGTGCTAAAAAACTACGTTGTCCAATAGATAATAATAGATCAATTGTATAAGTATTTTTTTTTATTCTTCTTCTTCTTCTTCCTGGCATTAATCCCGGCTAACCAGGGTCTGCCTTCCTACTTAACCTACTCCACTTTGCACGATCTTTTGCGTCCTCGGTGGTTAGACCATTGGCTCTCATGTCCTGCATCACGACATCCAACCAGCGCTTCCTTGGGCGTCCGGGAGGTCGCGCCCCAGGGACTGGTATAGCAAGGCACTTGCGTCCGACATAGTTCTTAGGCCGGCGCGTAACGTGGCCAAACCATCTCAAGCGACGCTCTTGGAGCTTATCCGCTACGTCACGGACCCCAAGACTACCTCGAATGAATGTGTTGCGTATGCGGTCAGACCGCGTTACGCCGCACATCCACCTCAGCATCTTCATTTCCGTGACGTGAAGCTCCCGAGTGTGCCGAGATAGTGCTGGCCAACATTCGCTGCCGTATAAAAGAACCGGTCGGACGATGCTCTTGTATATCAGCCCCTTGAGCTTGGGCGGTATTCTGCGGTCGCAGACCACACCAGTGACCTCCCGCCATTTGGCCCAGGCAGCGCTTATCCGGCCATGGACATCGTGGTCGATGCCTCCAGACTCGTGCATGACAGATCCAAGGTACCTGAACTTCTCCGACTTAACGGCTGGCTCAGGACCTATAAGGATGGTGCTCGAGTCCCGGCTCCCGCAGACCATGTACTCTGTCTTCGACACATTTAGTTTAAGACCGCCGTTCTCAAGCGTACCCTTCCAGAGGTTCACTTTACGCTCCAGCGTCAGTCGGTTCTCGGCAATGAGTGCTATGTCGTCGGCATACATCATCAGCCATGGAGGCTGGTCCTGGATGTGAGCCGAGACAGTATCGAGCACTACATTGAATAAGAACGGACTAAGAGCCGAGCCCTGGTGAACCCCCACTGTAAACGGGAAGGGTCTAGTGTCGCCAACAGCAGTCCTAACCATAGAAGCGGAATCGTGGTACATGCCCCTGATAATCTCAATATAGGCTCAATATAGGTATATTGTTGATTGTGAACGAGGTTCACCAGAACGAGGAAATTCAAATATTAAATCTTTCATATCCTTTAGTGAGAATCGAACCCACAACCCGTGACGCCATGACTGACCTCAAGCCAAAAAAAAAATTAAAATATGAGTTATAGACATTTTGACTCACAGTCAATTAAAAGACTGAATATGTGACTAACACATATTAGTTAAGCTAAATATATTGTAATTCAAAATAAAACTACACAAAAAACTAGATATACATGATGTATTATTAGTAAACAGATAAAGTTGTCCCTCGTCCGCGGCCTCGGGCTGATTTAATTTATCTAAAGGAAACTCAATAGTAAACAAATTGTCATACAAGTTTTTATCGCTGTTTCAGGACCCTTTTTAAGATAATTTAGATTCTATGTACTTACTTAAATAGACAACAATCATGTACAACAAAGCAGAAAAATACGTTATAAATGTGCAACTACTGGGTACTGGGTAGCGGGTTCTTATTTTAAGGCGGAAGTGTAGCTTCGATAAAAACAATTTTCCTTCGATCTGGTTATACTAATGCTGCGGTAAATATTATTATGCAATGTAGTTCCACTACTAAATTACTATTCGTAAATTTAAATCATTATTATAAAACTCGATTCCCACTCGTGAGAATTAATTGTTTTCATTTCCCCGCCCTGGTAATAAGCCAAAGTGCGGTGTTGAGTACCGCCAAAAAGAAATCAAGCTTAAGTCAACTAAATCAAAACACTCGACCACTTTTGGTGCATTTTAAATTAAATTCACCGCATACTTAATCCAACCCTACACCTACGGGAAGTACCTATACCCTATACATTATAACATAATGATCATAGGGTACTCCTCGTGGATCTACGGTTATGAAATCTCGGCTCAACTCCCATCTTCCCCTAAGTCTCCGATTCCAAAGTGATAATGTCCTGGAAATATCTTTGTGTCGTACCCGTTGCTACAGTGAATCATTCACTGTCCAAGCTGCGAAGCTATGGAATACCTTACCACAAGCTATAAGGCAGTCTAAATCCTTAAATATAAAGTTAAAAATTACTATCTTAGTATGTAATATTTTTTATATATTACGACGTAATTGTCATTGCACTTTTTCTATATCTATGTGTTTCTGTGCAGTTTATGGAATAGTATGTATGCAGGTGTTTAAATATATGTCTTTGATCGCACAGTGCTTGCTCTTTTAAATTGATTCTTCTAAGATTAGGTTGCCTGTAAGAGATCACTTTTAGTGATAAGGCCGCCCTTTCACATTTTTTTGGTACAGATTTATTTGTTGAATATGTAATTTTTTTGGTGTGAAATAAAGAGTTTTTATATTTTATGTTATATTAAAAATCGAAAAGTGTCTTATAATTGTAATATATTTCATACAAATGAGTGCATACGGCTGTAAACTAATATATATTGACTTTTATAAGTTATAATTAAACGTTAACCTACAATCCTGAAATTAATACAGAACCCTCGAGTCCGACTCGCACTTAATCGGTTTTTTCTGTAATATTCATATTACATCTATGTAATATAGAAAGATCTCGAATCGATTCTAAATCTATTCTATATATCGAAAAAATAATTAAATCGATTGATTATAATCGATTACATCTATCGTTTCAATCAAATTTGCAGTATGACATCACTACTTTATTTATTTATGTCATCTGTCTCCACCGGCTCGACTGGCGAGGACAACTCGCGGGAAGCGGCCATTTTATATGTTTGTTGTAGGTTGTTACGCCTGCGTATTATTGTTGTAGTTTTGAGCAGTGAGAAGTTAAATGTGTATACAGAGTGCAATTAGAAATATTTAAAATATGCAAACAGGAAGTGGAGCAAAAAACCCACCATGGGCTCGTTCGAATGTGAATACTAACATGACCGGCATGAATCCGCAGATCATGGACCCGAATGCCGCAATGATATCTCAACAAGGCATGATGCCTTTCCAACAGACTCAGGCTGTATTTAATCCAAGCATGATGCAAGCACAAGGCGGAATGGCAATGCCGATGGCAGGGCAAATGCCAATGAACCAAATGGGGCAAGGCCAAATGTATCCCGGAAATGTTGTTGCATATCCAACCCCACGCGCAATGAATCCAAATATGTATCAAAATAATGCACCAAATCAAACCCCACAGGCGAGTGAGCAGCGTGTATTTACGGGAACCGTAACAAAGACTCACAATGAATTTGGATTTGTTGATCATGATGTTTTTTATCAGACATCTGTTTGTCCTAAGGGAGCTATTCCCAAAGTTAATGATAGAGTACTAGTAGAAGCTACATACAATCCTAATATGCCCTTTAAATGGAATGCAACACGTGTTCAACTATTACCAAAAGGTGGACCCAACCAAAAATCAATGAATCCTCAGAAGTCAAATACCTATAATGCAGTACCACCTCCTTCAAATAAAAAATCTATGATGTCTCGGCGCGACGATCGACGAGACGACAGACCATCAAGAAGAGATGACCGAGTAAGTAATTTAATGAACAATATCTGCACTATAATAATAATTCATTGACCATAGTAGTGAGGGTTAAGTTTTAAATTATAATGTACCTTTTCAACAACAAATTTAAATAAAACAAAAAATTATAAAATTACAAATAAAAAAGTAATTAAAAAGATATTAATGTTCTTACATTACTGCACCTACAGATTTGACAGCTTAGTGCAGACTAAATTAGTTTTCAGTTATAAAGTTACTCTTAGAAACCACAAAATCTATCCATACCTACATTATAAATTCGAAAGAAACTCTGTCTGTCTGTGAAAGACAGACAGTGTCTTTTACACAATCAGGGCCAAACCACTAATTTAATTGTGGTAAAATACTCATATAGAGACACATGAGGGTACCGGGATGAACATAGGATACTTTTTTTTTTATTTTTGTAATATTGTCGATATATAGGGTGTCCCAGGAGTCAACGATAAAACGAAAATAGGTGATAGACCAAGTCGTGACAGTTATGAGAAAAATATAAAAAAAAATCTGTGTCATGTATTTTTCATATTATATTGATTTAAAAAAATATCGGAAAAACCGACACCCTGTGATGATTTTTCAAGTTTAGGACTTGAAGTCGAAAAAGTTCAGGTATCTTAGATCGAGTCACGAGTCTGGAGGCATCGATCACGATCTCCATGGTCGGATAAGAGTTGCCTGGGCTAAGTGGCGGGAGGTCACTGGTGTGGTCTGTGATCGCAGAATACCGTCCAAACCTTTTCTGACTTAGGGGCTGGCCCAGGACTTATAAGGATAGTGCTCGAGTCCGGGCTCTCGCAGGCCATATACTCGGTCTTTGACACATTGCCAATATGCATTTCATTCATGGAGAATGGTTATTTAATGCTAATGCTGCAGCTAAAATGTATCGGAAAAGATACCAAAACGTTGAACGTCGTCCCGATTATCGTGTATTTAGATTTTTCTCTCTTCAACAAAGAAGTAATCCAGCAAGTATCGTACCATTTCGGAATCCAGATTAAATGCGCCAACTTTTAAAGTTACTTGCAAAAACAGTGTAGTACATTTTTTTTATAGTACAGTCGGTTAAAGTTGGGTGTACTAAATATTTTGAATTTAATGTTTGGCAAAAACACGGCCATTTTATTGAAAACCGATGCAGGTATGTTTCAATCTTAAACTGTAATTCATAGAAGGGTTACTCATGATTACATTACAGAAAAAATAAATAAAAAAGAGTAATATTTGTAGTCTTAGGACTTGAAAAATCATCACAGGATGTCGGTTTTTCCCATATTTTTTTAAATCAATATACTATGAAAAATACATGACACAGATTTTTTTTTATATTTTTCTCATAACTGTCACGGCTTGGTCTATCACCTGTTTTCGTTTTATCGTTGACTCCTGGGACACCCTGTATATTAATATATTAAAATACTTATTAATTTGACATGCAATTTATTCCGTCAGGTTTATAACAACGTTGCTAAGCAACGATTTGCAAAGATTGTTGTTAGAAAATGTCACCCATAATGAGCTTGCTTAATGCATCTCTATTGAAAACTGAAAATAATTTCATAAATATATTTAATAAATATTTATAAAGTTCAAGCGGGTGTATCCGCATTCAGGTCCACTAGTCTCTAATAAGTTAAATGTAAACATAATATAACCCTTTATACTTATTTTACATTTTACAGAACATGTTTGTATGAATACATATATGTGGTATAGTGACATAGACCTCCTTCAAAACATTCCAGTTTTTTCTTTCTCTAACCACTCTTATTCATTATTTCCTTGCAAGCTTGATAAAATCATCTTCCCATTGTACCCATCTCAAGGTTTCTTTTCTGTTGTTGTTTTAGTAAATTTATCAATTTTATCTCTTATAATGAATGTCCCAGTCTATTTCTGTTTTAATTTAGTAATATTTTTTAATTTTGTTCTTTTTCTGATATTGGATAATTAATAATACCAAATTTAGTATTTTTGCCACTTTCTATTCCTAGGATACCATTATATTATTACATCTACTTTTTTCTGTTCCTATGCAATCTATTACTATTTCCAGATTATTTGTGTGAAATTGGTCACTAGATATTTTTCTTATTTTTGAAATAGTTCATTCTTAATAGTTAGCATATTTTATTCCATGCCCCATTGACAAATTATAAAGTATTGGCTATGCTAGGCTAGGCTAAAGTTGTGGGTACTAGTTCCACTCATGGAAATAAATTATTTTAATTTTTTGCCCTGGTAACAAGACCATTGCAGTGTAGAGTTCTGCCACACAACATGCAATGGAGTGTCTTAACAATAGGTTCTCCTTTCCTACCCTCCTACCTGCTACACATGGGATAGGACATGAAGATAAAAAAAATATTCTTTATTAATAAAATAATCCATTTTGTTTTTGGACATGTCTTTCTATGCTTATTGTAAAGCCACAATTTCAGAAACGATCACGAACAAGAAGCAGATCGCGATCACGTGACCGTAGAGACAATCGTAGTCGCCGAGACTCTCCACCTAGAAAGCGTCCAGTGATACATCAACCTTCACCTGTCAAATATTTAGTCAGAGTTCCGAGAATACCTCTTGATATGTAAGTTAGCTTTAATTATTAACATAGTTTAAAATTATATCAGAGTAGCAAAGTTGGCAACTTACAGAAACAACTGGAAAAACTGAAACTATGTCTATTGAATTACGTAAATCTAATTTTAAGTTTTGCTTTAAATAATATTCCAATGTTTTAATAATAATAAATACTGTATTATCTAACAAACTCTATCTGTATTATCTTTCTTGGTTTCCCACTGCCTTCCATTCTATATGTGGGAGACAGCTAATTATTTTTTATATATTGTTACAGACCTAAAATAGATGTTCCAACTCTATCGCAACGCTACACTAATTTATACATACCATCAGATTTCTTCAATGCTTATGTAAAATGGGGAGAGACATTTCCACCTCAGGCCCCCTTCTCTTTGAACAATCCTTGTGCATACCACATTATGAACAAAGATGTACCTAACCCAAACCCTCATGATGCAGTCTTGGAACCTCCAGATGCTGATTACAGATTTTCAGCTAAGGTAAGCGTTAAGTTGTAAATGTATGGTTTTAAATAAAATAATAAATGTAATATCTAAGAAAAAACTAACACCCATAGATTTTTGAGACTTTGCTAATGATTCTCATTTTATTTCAGGTAATGTTAATAAGTATGCCATCATTAGAATCATTATATCAGAAGTGTGGCCTAACGAAAGTTGATGAAAAGGACAAACGTTCCAATAAATCACCATTACATCCAACACGCTTAATAAAATTCCTGGTCGGCCAAAAGGTTAAAGGAGGTGAAAATTTTGCTATAGGTGGACCTTGGAGTCCTTCTCTTGACGGTGAAAATCCCGAAAGCGACCCCGGAGTACTAGTAAAAACAGCCATACGGACTTGTAAAGCTTTAACTGGAATAGATCTGTCCAATTGCACTCAGTGGTAAGTTACATTTGATTTGCCTTCCCCGATGTATAGTCAGTATCCAGAGAATCCATGTTATTTGTGCTTCCATCCCAAATGAACTGACAGTATCTTCAATAAAACAAAGATCGCTTTTTTATCGATAAGATTAGGTGTTTATGAGGAAACTGTTGGTCCGTAAGTTGGCATAAAATGATGATGGTACGGCACACAGACCGTGGGGGAGCGGCTCGCTTGCTTGCAGTGAGTATGTAATAATGGAGTTACCCGTAACAGGTACCGAATGGTGGAGTTTTACTACTGGCGCGAGGGCGGCGGCAAGTCTCGGCTCGAGTGTGTGGTGTTGTTCCTGCCGGACGTGTGGTCGGCTCAGCCGTCGCGGGTTGAATGGTCCACGGTGCACGGCGGCTATAGAGCGGCGTGCGACGCGGCGCTGGCGGCGCTCGACGGCTCCGGGGAACCCCCCGCCCCCGCCCACGAAGACCTCAAGGACAAATCCAAAATTGTTTGTTCCCAGTTTTTGTTTGGTTATGAATCCGGCTGCGCGCGACTATACCTCCTGACTGACAACCCGGCTGCTACGTTATACGCTGATGGCAGATTTTTTTTCATTCATTCTACGCATCAATGGCAACTTTTGTATTTTTTTTACATATAGTGCATATTACACTTTGAATTATTAGATATTAATTATTAAGTCAAGTTTTTGTATTGCCTTGATCAAGTTGTTATTGTGATTGTAAATAAAGCTTATGGGATATTTCAGGAGAAAGCTGCTGATGCAAATGATAGTACGATAACAATAGACGAGAATGATGATGATGATGACTGTAAGCCAGAACCGACGCATTACTCTAAAATAGATTTGAGGACCATTAAAGTTGACCAGCTTAGAGAGGAGTTGAGAGCTCGCAATGTTAGCTGCAAAGGTAACAACACAAAAACTCATGCACTCCTACACATTTGGCACTATACATATTATACGCATTTGAAAACAGTTTTAAGTATATACTTACTGTACTTTAAATTGTCTTAGCGCAGTGGCACAAGCCTGTGACTTTAAAGTGTAAACACGAGGGTTATGGATTCGATTTCTACTGAATGAATAATTATTTATTAATAGTTTCATTTACTCGCTCATCCGATAACAAGACAAAGCGCGGCGTTAAGTTCCGCCACTCAACACATAATGACTCATTTATTATTTATATTTGTACTTAATAAAAATCTTATTTTCTTTTGTGTACAGGTTTGCGTGCACAATTAGTGTCTCGTTTATCGAAGCTTGTAAAAAGTGAAGAAGCAAAAGAAACAAAAAGTGACGAGGTTATGGAAGTCGACGACGACGAGCAGGAAGAAAAAAAAGATAGTACGCTAGAATCGGGTGATATGGCAGAAGATAAAGATACAGAAAATAAAGAAAAACACGAAAAATGTATGTATTGCACCCAACACTATTTTTTTAGCTTCACACCATATTCTGCATTACCACTATTGTTTTCAATATTTAAAAAAAACAATCGTGCAAATTATAATAACTAAAATTAAAGTTTATTTATTCAATACAATATAATATAAAGTGCGATAAATATTTTTTATTTCACTCAGTTACCTTTCCAGTTATAATTTTTTGGCAATTAATTTCTTAATTATATAATAAGTAAGAGCTTAATAGCTGGGAATGGATTATTATTTTAAGCTAAAAAAGAAATATATTATGTTTTTTTAATTACAGCTGAAGAGACAATAGTTGTAATATCTGATGATAAAAAAGATAAAAATGACAAAAAAGACAGCAGTATGGATGATGCAGATAAGAAAAAAGACAAGGAAGATAAAAAAGAGGAAAAAGAAAAGAGTCAAGAGAGAAACATTAAACCAAAAATTAATAGTGAAGCAGAAAAGAAAAGGGTATTTTTTATAAATAGTTCAATTTAGTAGCTTATATTTAAACACACTTTATTTTCGAAAACTGTTTTATTTTATGATATTTTAACGTCTATTTTCATACGCAATAGATTCGATTCCCAATAATGGCAATGAGCTATATTCATTTCTTCGCTCCGACAACCAGGCAAAGTGCGGCGGAGTCAGTTCTCATTTATTTATTACTTTAAAAAAGTAACTTAACTAATAAATTGATTGTTTTATAGATAGAAAAAGAGAAGCAAATGTTAAAATCCATATATGAACTGCCAAGCTCTCCCCATATAATTGTGCATCCTAACAGTGCGGCCAAGGGCGGCAAGTTCACTTGTAGTGTTGCCACTTTATCATTGTTGCTAGACTATCGGGTTACTGATAATAAGGAACATAGTTTTGAGGTAAGAAGTGGTTTGGTTATTATTATTTAAATTAACGCATTTTTTTTGCATAAAGCAGGGTGAGTGGTGGGTAGGCAGAGAGAGGATAATGTTATGGCACTCTGGTCCGCTCTCATTGTTTGTTTTGTTACTAGAACAAACAAATAAGGAAGGGAATAAATTACTTCCCTCAAGTTATAATCAAATCTAAAACCATTGCGTTTTCAATCTGTCGCTATGCTGCTGCATCAGCCTTACTATATTACTATGTCGAAAGAAAAAGTAAAAAAAAGTTAGTTTGTTGGTTTATATTTTTTCATATCCCAATGCAACCGTATTATGGTTATAATAGCTATCGTGTGTGTTTAAATGTTTTTTCATATATATATTTTTGTTTTAGATATTTGTGTTTGCTGAACTGTTCAATGAAATGTTGATGCGTGATTTCGGTTTTTATGTTTATAAAACTTTATACACTTTACCCGAAAAAGCAGAAGAGGTCAAAGAAAAGGATAAGAGTGTAGAAAAAAGTGATAAGAAAGATGAAAAAAAGGATGAGAAGAAACCTGAAAGTGAAAAAAAAGAAGAGAAAAAAGATGATAGAGATAAAAAAGATGATAGGCGGGATTCACGCAAACGGGAAAGAAAGGTAATTATTTAATATTATTTATATAGTTATGATTCACAGTACTTCGTTTTTAATCAAGTAACAAGGTCAACAACTTCTTTCGGCTATTAACACGGCGACACTCAACCAAAAATATCACTACCTCATTGTCGCAACGTGCTTGTAGCTTGTTAAGTACTAATCCAATTTCCATAAAACAAATGATCCATTGTGATTAACAAAGATTTCGATTAAAACTAAACTGCACTCAAATTTGTTCATTTATTCAGGAGCTATGGTACACAGACACGACAAACATTCTTAACAATCCTTACCATCCCTACCTTTCAAATATTAAATTACTAGTTCGGCATCCAATTCTGTTGCTTATATTATCAGTTTATAGTTACAAAATAATATTATTCTTTTCTAAACACAAATCAAGACTACATTTTAAATAACATTTAAACGAAAATTTCCAGGATTCACGCAGCGATGACGAGCGGAGCAGTTCACCTAAACGACGAAGCCGCGGCGTTGAACTCCCCCCAGATCCTTACCTACTGTTGTCTCTAGTGTACTTTGACACTTCACGCGGTGGTACCGTCAATCGTAAAGACCTGCAAAATTTGTTCCTGAGCCTGGGGTTACAGTTGTCGAGGTCACAAATAAAAAATATTATGGATAAAGTGTGTGTGCGGGATACGTTTAGTTATAAGTTAGTATGTTTTATGTTATTGTTGCAATTTTAAGCGATTAGGGTTAAATATAATATCACTCGAAGGACTCAAAGGAGTATACTATTTTCATTTTCTCGGCTAGTATGAAGACAAAGCGCTGCATTGAGTACTACCAAACTCGCAATGTCTCAAAAATTCAATGGCGCATAAGGAACAGAGCCTCTTAATGCTAGATTCTTCTGACTACTTTGTCGGATGTATTGTGAAGCTGTGAATATATATTATTTAAATATTATTTTCATTCCGACACGCAATGGCTCTAGAATTTGGCGGAAAGTGGAGAACGTAGAGTCTTAATACTAGGTTCCCTGGTCTACCCTATCACACGCTGAATACAGTTTGAAGATTTTAAAATAATATTATTGTCAACCAATTATTTTATTTGTGTTTTAAACAACGTATTTTATTTATTCAGGTTGTTAGTGCAAGCTATCAAGGATGTGGCAGCGGGCGCACCTGAAGCTATTCAGGACCTACCATTAGACAGCACTGTCACCAACAATGAAGTACCACCTCAGGTTTGTACAATAATTTTTTTATTATTCCTTCACATGTATATTTAACGTAAAACTATACTTTTTCATGTAAGGATTTAACTGTCATTTTTGATATATTTCTTTATATAAGATGTTTCACTTATTTTTAGTTGGAATATATCTTAGTTATGTTTTGTCAAGACGAAAATATTCAAGATTAAATACAAATACACTGTATTGGTAATTTATTTTTACAGATCGCGGAACTGGAAGCCACAATAGCATCAGGCAATCGAGAACTCCTGCCTGTGTTCAACAGAAATACAGATAGTGGCAGCTCTGATGCTACGGGTACTAAAGATGTCAGCGACAGTGGTTAGTTAAATATAATAATCATGTATATATTTATGTGAAATGGGGTAGTTTTGATATAGAAAACGAAGTTACTCATTATTTTTCGATATCATTGAGGCGCAGAATATAATCGCAACGTTGGTGCGTTCAATTTCTACTCAGGAGGGAGTGAACTAGTATCATTTCCTCGTAGAATGAATCCATTCAACATCCAACAACAATGAGGCCATTCAACCACGCAATGTCTATAAAAATCTGCATTCAGTACATGGGGCACAATGTGTCTTATCACTGGGTACTCTACCCTTCTATATGCAGGATACTACAGCGTGAAACTAAAGAAAATATTTATAAGTACTAATTATAAGTGGTCAACAGGTATAGTAACATACAAGTCCCGCGTGGTAGACATAGGCGCGCTGTTGGCGGTGTCCGCGCGCTGGGCCGGTCAACATGCGAAGCTCGAAACGGCGTTGGCGGAACAGGCGGCAGCGTTGCGCGCCGCGCGTGCCGCCGCAGCTAATACGCAGCGTGCAGAGCGCGGCGCCCAAGTGCAGCTGAATGACGTATGCACAGCGCTAAACGCCGCTAAGGCTAGGATTGGCTCGCTTACTGTAAGTTTTTTGTTATTTTACTTTGTATATGACCACAGTTCACACACAGTTCAAAATAAAATTTAATGACGAGAAAAATAAATGCTCAATATAGAATGCTTATAATTTTTTGATTGCTTTGGTAGAAATAAATAATAGATGCACAACACATTTTTTAAGTTTATTACAACAGTGACATTTTGCAATATTAGAATCAATAGTCAAAATTAATCAATAATTATTCTCCTTTTTTATTTACAATTTGCCCCACATTTACCAAAACTATACATTTTATATAAATTGTCTTATTATTTTCGTAGTATTTAAATCTATTATATGCAACAAGAGTATATCCTATTCAAAAATTGTTTTAATGTGTCATTCTTGTTGAAACAGGCTAGCTCCAAAATATTCCATTCTGCTTTAAAAAGTATTCAAGCAAAAGTTGAAGCTGTCGTCAATATAAAATATGAAGATGATGATGTTGTTGAAGTTGTAAATGGACCTTCCAAGTAAGTTACAATTTAAACAAAAGTAATATTATATTATTTTTATTTATTATTTTATTACTATCATTATACATACAAATATATTTCAACATTGTATATCAATAATTATATATTATTATTATTTATTCAATATTAATATCGAAGGCATCGTCGGACGTTGTCTGATTGTAAACGCGACTGTTGTGGCTTTGATTTAAACTCGGGCGAACAAGTTATTCTCTTTTCGTCGCTCTGGTATTAAGATAAAGTCCGGCTTTAAGTTTGGCTATTTCGCAACACGGAATGTCTCGAAAATTGAGGAATGAAGTGTCTTAGTACTAGCACTAATTAGTCATTTATCAATTTACTAGGTTAAACAACTTAATAATTGTCATTAAACTGTTTACAGGACTGAAAAAGATGTTAAAGATAAGGAACCTAAAGATGAAAAACTTGACACCGAAAAGAAAGAAATAGAAGACGAAACTACTGTCATCACAAAAGAAGAAAATATTAAAGAAATTAAAGAGACTGATAATAATGCCACAGAAAATATGGACCTTGATGATAAAGAATAAATAGTATATATAAGTGATAGTGTAAACCATTACTGTGTAAATTTAAACAAAATATTTATTCATTTACTTCGTATCTTTCGCAATTACTGTACAAAGTAATTCTCAAATCAATGACTTGCATCCATTTTTATATTAAAACCTTTTGTAATGTGCCTCATATTGTTTATTAATGTTGTGAATTTTGGATTTAAATTACCAATCTATTGTCTTTGAAATAATAATAAAAGTGAATAGTGTTGATAAGATATAAGAATTTTAAAATTACTAAATATACTAACAATTAAAAGTATTTTACTTATGTCATCTAAATGTTGTTATTTCAAAAGTTGTATTTCAATTTTATATTTATATCAATTTCTCATATGTTCTACTTGATTGAAGCGGTCGCAGCGGGATATCTAACTGTAAACGGGAGACTCGAAGTTATTGGCTCTGATAGAAAAACACGGCGTTGAATTAAGTTCACTCAATACTCAAATGTCTCGAAAAGTGGAGAATGGAGTGTTCGGTTGACTATCTAACCTGCTAAGAGAAAAAAAACATGAACATATATATATTTTTAATTTAAAAAGTATGATAATTTTTTATCCAAGAATTGTACAAATGAACACCTACACTTAATTTTCAATGCTATTGTCACAAAAAAAATATATTAACTATCATTCACATAGTACACATCTAAAGAATAGCTATAAAATTATAATAAAAAATAGCTATAATACATCATTGTCTTCCCATTTGTAAAACGTGAATGTCAAAAATGAATAACTAGTTTGACTAAAACAATTTAATAATTTTGTACCATTTTCTCTTGAACAGAGGCTGTCGTGTTATCGTCAGGGAAATGATTATATTTAAATCATTTGATTGATTATATTTAACTTTACTTTCATTTCCCTTGTCGGAAACATAAAACGCGGCGTTAAATTCCGCTACGTTCTCACGGAATTTCTCGAAAAGTATCGGTAGATACCAGTGTCCTGATTATATGCGGGGTACAACTAGAAGCAGAAAAAATAATATATTATTTTTTCTGCCTTATAAGGTTATAGCAATATTTGGGAAATGTATGCAAAGTTATGTTATCTTAATATTTACATTTATATTGGCATATAGCGTTTCAGTAAATGTAGTTTGGTATATATTATATATATGTTAAATAAAGTTAAATGTAAAAGTGACATTATTCAAAAGGAACTCATTTTACAGTAGGTACATTAAAAGCATTGGTGGCAGAGTCAATAGTCCGGCAAGCGACGCGCGGACTCTAACCTGGACACCGCACACACTGTTCACAAACTTCATAAAGTATTTGTCAGGCTATAATAATATTCCGAAGGTTCAAAATAAACTCTTGGCTTTTTTAAATATTTTATTATAATATGCATAAAAACTTAGCTTTATTGTCATAAAAGATGTCGCAAAGTATAAGACTTGGTAAAGTAAGAGCAGAAAAAAAAGTTAAAGGCGAATTCTTACACTAAATAGGAATGCGTATAAAATATTTAGATTTAAAGAACATTATAGCCTTATAAATGAAAACTTAATTGTATGGAGTATACAGTGAGTTATTATTACAAATATCTATTTTACTACAATTTGACTTCTTATGTTTTTATGAGAAAATACTAAATCAGTTTTTAAATAATTAATCAAGTATGATTTCAATAAAATAAAACAAAGAAATAAGAAATACTTTCAATTAATAAATGTAATGTTATTTTTATTGACTATGATCTTATTATAATACAGTCTTAGTACATCAGGAAAGAGACTTTCTTTAATATATATTTTTTTATTACTATTTTAGAAAACATAATATATTTTTCTATTCTTACTATGGGTATGTTTAAAAAAGATTATATCTATAAGCATGCAGCATTCTATTATTTTCGAAATATATTATAAGTATATGTATATAAATCTACTTTTTAAGCTATATGACAAAACTACCTAAACATTTACCTTAACTGAAAAAAAAACTATCAAAAGAAAATTCATTTTGTAGATAATATCGACTATCTGTGAAGATTTAATATAAAGCGTAAATATTATAAAACTAGACGAAACAAATTATAATACGAGTAGTTGTGGGTTCAATACGAACAAAAGCAAATATTTATATAAATTATTTTTAAAACCTTATGGAGTGCTACATGGGCGGTGGCAGTCGTTACATAAATACTGTATGTTTCTTGTCTCCAATAATGTTTAAACAAATAACTTAGGCATAGGATATTGTATTCAAAAAATAAAGAAAACAATTTCCTTAACGCTTTGCCGCGACAAAAACATAAAACAAAACCAAAATCTAGACACAAGGTTCCACATAGTTCCCGGGGAATAGTCCCGTGACGCCGTCCATGACGCCCTCCCACCAGCCGTCGTCGTTCTTCTTCAGCACATAAATGACGGCGCTCTCTTGGAACGAGAGCTCGTCCTCCTTGTCCGCGTAGTAGTCGTATATGGCTACCACTGGAAATTATGTATAGCTTTTATATTGGATAATATGATCGCGGATATAACCGACAACGTAAGAAGAGTCTGTTTGAATATAAAAATATACGTATTCGTATATTAGAGATAATAGAGGTAACCTAATATTTTGGAGTGCAGCAAAAAATATTGATCGCCTTCTGTCTGTTCTTTCTTTTTAAGGAAAAGAACCAACGAGCCAACGAGCGTTCGGGTCACCTGATGGTAACTGAAAGACTGGCGATACGCTACAGGGTTTTAGTTGTGGTAGTGAGTAAACTTGTGTCTTCAGGAGGTTAAATTGAACCATGTTCTTGTCATCCCATGAGGACATTCTCGAGGGGATGCCTCAACAGAAGACACATGTTTATGTATCATAATATATCTCGCGTAAAACAGTAGTACATAGTAGTAAGGGACCCTAGTGTTAATTCTCCCCGTTCCTCACGCACCGCTCTATTTTCGGGTTAATGTATGGCGGAACTTAACGCTGTGCTTTGACTATCTGAGCGGATATACAAAAACCTTTTAAATATAACCATTCCCGGAGTAGGGGTTAAACTGACAATAATAGCGATTACCACAAGAAGCACCTTTGCGCTACGGCGGTCTAACTTTTGATAATATGTACCAATTTACCTTTCTCAATATAATTCTTAGGCACCCATCCTGGCAAATCTTCTTCATCTGGCACAATGGCTGGTACTGCGTTGGTGTACTGAGTGCCCATCTTATTCTAAAATGTTATTAAAATATAATCAAATACTATTCAAACTATTTTTTTAAATGTCTGGTGAATAAATAATATCCTTCAGTCTTTCAAGATTCTAATTAACTATAGTAAAATCTCATTCTTCAAGTACAGTTTTGTTATTTTGTACTACTGTTGAAACCATATAATGTTACTTACACAAATAATTAGATAAACTGTATAATAATGAACACAAAAGCGTACCTGCATGAGATGCGGCCTCCCGAAGGCGTCCCCGACTAGCTCGTCGTCGAGCGGAGGCGGCGGCAGCGGCGGCGACACTGACCCGCCGCGCGCCGAGCCCGCTCCCGACGCCGACGACGACGACGCGCGCTGCGATACAACACACAAAATCAAATAATTTCATCCAAAATTATAAGTGCATACATTCATAAATCTAAGCACTTATAATTAATTATATTAATATACATTTTTAAAGAATCTCAATACTCACATGTCCAGGCAAACTCATAGAATGCTGACTATGCTCACCGTCCGATCCGATAAGAGGTGAAGGCGGAGCTACAACACAAACAAAGAAACATAATTTTAATAAACATATTTAATAAAACATAATTTTGATATTACTAGTGAAATGTCAATAAAATGTTAGAAAGACATAAGAAGTAATAAATGGGAATAAGTTAAAATCATTTTAATGTACAGTAAGGTCGACGAATCACGGCAGCTGTGCAGCAATCTACAGCTTACTTCTGACTGTACTATAAAATAAATATGTGTGATTTTTTTATTAATTAAATATGATATTTTTTTAACCCACAACCGTCGCGCTATTAATCAGAGACTATTCTAATGATCAACAAAGGTCTCTATGATTAAATAAGAGATTTAATAAAACATACGCGGCATACTCGAGTGTAGATCCTGTTGGGAGTAATTGGATGGTGATTGATGCTGATTGGGGTGCACCATGCCAACCTGTAATGTAACAAAAATAGGTATGTGTATGCCTAAGAAAATATGTATTATATATATTTTTATAAGTGCATAAAATAAATATGATAAAATGTATAGAATTATAATAACATCACTATCCCGCAAATACACTCCATTCTCATTACGACACTTGTTCGCATTGTAGCTCAACGCCGCACTAGGTCTTGCTCCAGAGTGAAGAAATGAAAATAATAGTAAAATCAGCTTCACGCTATATCCTGCACACAGCAAGGTAGGCAGAGGGAACCTAGTGTTAGGACACTCCATTTCCCATTTTCTGTCGAATTCTGGAGCCATTGCCTGTTGAGTGGCAGAACTCAATGCCGTGCTTTACCAGAGCAAGGAAATGAATATACAAAATATTATACATAGAGATAAAGCGTAAAGCTGACAATAAAATATAATAAATATATAAAATAAAATACCTGTGGCTGTGTGACAGGCAGCGTGGAGTACCCGGGCGGGCGCCGCGGGTAGTTGGGCGCGTAGTGCGACGGCACCTGTGGGGGCGCTACCGCGGGCGGGGTGCGGTATTCACGCGAAGATTTACCTAAAAATAAGTTTTTTTTTATATAAACATAATTTTGTCATCACTGTAAACACAACAACTTTAGATTTGATTTCCACAAGGGTGAGTTTAGCATTGACTTCCACTATTGACCAAGCAATGTCAAGAATTTCACGGTATTTGAGAAATGGGGTGTCCTAACACTACGTTCCCTTTGTCTATCCTGTTATTTACAAGATACAGCATGTAGACAAAAAGAAAATTTGTTTTCATTCAAATTACCCTGACCCCTAAGCATGTGATTTAACAATTTTCATAAGTTTCAAAACCCTGGTTAGCATAGTGTCAAATTGTATATTTCAACAAATTAAACAACATACCAAGAGTCCCTCTACCCAGTGTCCCTGTATTAGCGGCAGATGCAGATCTTACTACTGCAGGCGGTGTAGGAGGTTTAGTAGTCGGAGCTGGAAGAGGAGCTGCACCTGCTGAACCTGAGCGACGACCTCGCGGTGTGCCAGTGCTGCCATTCCAACGTGCACCGTGGCCAATGTCATCAAGGGCTAGGTATGTGGATAATCATTAAATATAGTATTTATTTTAAGTAAATATAAAAGCAAAAGTTGAATTGTAATGATCATTTGATAAGTTTAATATGCATAAAAAATACTATAGCAATATATTAAGGCCATTGGGATGCAATAGGACAATATCTGACTATAAGCATGATGATTGTAGGTTCAATCTTCAATGCAATTTTTGTTATTGAAAATGGAAGGCAGTGTACATCTCAGGGTACATTAGATATTTAGACAGTATTATAAAAGACCAGTTTCTGAACCCCTTTTTTAAATAGTTAAAAGATAAAACAAGTTACCAGAATAATCAATTCCTTTTCTGACATATTTTATGGGTTTCTCAGGATTAGCAGGAGCAATAATTTTGTATTGTCGATTAGTAACTTTGTTTGCAGTTAAGACTCCAATCTCCCTTCTTGCTACCTTTTCCTTATGAATAGCAACTGTTTGTGCAATATGATTCATTTGACCTTCCATTTCTGCAAGTTGCATAGTTTGTAATTCTAAAAGTTGAAGGAAGTTATATGCAAGAGTATTTATTTGATAGGCAACGCTGGCCAACGACTGTGTCGTGTAATTTTTAGTACTCTCAAGAGCTAATCTTTTATTTTCAGATTGAAAGTAATTAGCTTCACAATACTCTGCCACTCTTTCAAGATTGGTATGACTATCGGTGAGATGGTTTCGTCCTTCAGGTATGTCGGTTTGTAGCAATGCTGCCAGTTCTGCCATTTTGAAGCTTAAACAGTTATAAAATGCATTATTTACAAAATATTATTTATTTAAAATAGGACCAGATATTGATTATTAGTTACAAGTAGTAATTCAGCATAAATCCTTTTGGTGATTGGATAGATAGTTAAATAATTTGTAATGAATATTACTTGTATAGCTTTTCATATTTTAATTAATAGCAAATTAAAATTACCTTTTATTACTAATTAACGTAACCTTGTATAACTTATTAGCACAAAATTCAAAAGGAACACATTAATATTTATTTTATTAAAATAACACTCCACCCACGACAACTGTCAAAAATGTTCTGAATCGATTCACCATCACAGAATCACATATTAATCACTTTAAAAAAATCCGTAGTTCTTTTATACAATAGTAATTTTCAATTGTATTATAAATAAATATATAAAAATTAACAATATAATATTTTTTGTATTTTATTAAAATTATTAGTCCAAACTCCAGTGTTAGTCTTACGTTATCTGTGAACATTTCATCCATATTTTTATTTATTATTCTGTTGATTCGGTCAATCGAAGATATTCTGCCAATCTTCATTATATTTCTATTTTATTGCTATTGTATTGTTAAATGTGAATAATTTTTATAAAAGATGTAAAAAGCCAAGTTTAATAAGTGATAGTTAAAATGGGTACAAACGGTAATGGTCGCCGGGGCGGCGCAAAATTGCCTGATGTACGCCGTCCTATGGAAGAAGGGGAATGTGTGAGTCTAAACGATGAAAGCCCTGAATTAGACTTCGTTTATGATGACTGTGACACCCAAGCAAATGAAATAGCCGAACTTTACAGCTATACAGAGCATCCTGAATTTCAACTCAATGTAAAGGCTTTCGAAGATATAATGGAAGAGTTCAATTTTCCTCCTAGTTGGCAGAGGCTTTCAAATAAACAACAACGTACTGTTGTAATGAAGCTGCTGGAACATTTGGATGTCGCTGTAACAGAAATAAGAATGAGGGCCACGCGCTGCATTTTATACCTTGCTCAAGGGTGTTGGGCCGAGATGCAATCTGATGCGGAACAAGCTCATTGGGCTCGTCTTAATATTATGATTTTGTACGATATGGGTACTTTCGCAGCTTTCGTTGAGTTATTAAATTTAGAAATTGTAAGAAGCAATGCTGCTGTAGCATCTAGGAAGCTTGCTGAATCATTAGCAGATTCAACTAATTTGAGAGTCATATTATCGGTATTATATCTCATAACAGAGCATATGAGAACTGAAAAGGAAAACCCAGATTCAGAATACAAGCATTTAGTGAAAATGTTTAAAGAAGAAATAGGAACTCCTTTTGGAGAAGAATTGTTGCCAGTTAAACTTCTTGGTATGGTAACACAATTGTGTGCAGGAACTACTCCTCATTTCCCAACTAAAAAAGTACTTTTACTTTTGTGGAAAATATTACTTGTTTACTTAGGTGGTTCGAAAGAATTAAAAGAAAGGAAAGCTAGACTTCGAGAGAAATATGGTTTGCCACCAGTAATGGAAGATACTCTTGAAATAATAAAAGGTATGAGATCCAGCTCTCCCCCGCCTAATGCAACAGATATGTTAGAAAATCAAAACCCTGGACAAAGGAAGTTAAAGGAGAATGAACGAGCTCTCCGTAGACAAACATTTATGAAACAAACTTCCTTGGATGAATCAGATGAGCAAATGTTTGTAGATAAAGAAGAAACTGGAAATGGATCTGAAGATTACTCTATGGAATTTCAATCAATGTCTGCAGATAGCATTCAAAATGCCAATGCAAATCAAAATTGTCCATATTACATGTACATAAAACGATTTGACAGTCCTCCACCACCTCCTCCCTTACCAAGAAGCTTGCCTTGGAAATCAAAAGTAAGACAAAAAGATATTGATATGTTTCTAGATAATGTAAGAATTAAATTTGTTGGATATTCTCTTCCTGGTGATAGACAAACTATAGCAGGCTTACCACAGCCCATACATGAGGGTATTGAAATACTAAAAAAGCATATGTACACAAGTATTGCAGAAATTCAAATAGAAAGAGAACTTGAAATAGCTAGAAGTCCATTAACAAAAGGTGAAAAGGATGTAGAGGAAACGGAAGCTGAAATTTTATATAAAGCTATGCAACAAGATCTTTCGCAATACACAATTGCTCTCCTTAAAATACTCCTTGCAGCAACACCAACTTCCACAGCAAAAACATATTCTATGAATATTATGGCTGACGTTTTACCAGAAGAAATGCCAATGACTGTACTGCAATCATTGAAACTTGGAATTGATGTCAATAGACACAAAGAAATCATAGTAAAGGCAGTCACAGCTATCTTGTTATTGCTATTGAAACATTTCAAATTAAATCATGTTTACCAATTTGAATATATGTCAAATCATTTAGTGATAGCTAACTGTATGCCACTGGTGTTGAAATTTTTCAATCAAAACATACTAGCTCATATAGGGGCTAAAAATTCAATCCCAATATTTGATTTTCCTGCATGTGTTATAGGAGAACAACCTGAACTCACTAAGGAATGCTTAGACATAGGTGATTCAACAGTCCCTTATTCATGGAGGAATGTATTTTCCAGTATCAACTTGCTAAGAATATTAAATAAATTAACAAAATGGAAAAACGCAAGAATCATGATGCTTGTTGTCTTCAAAAGCGCACCGATTCTTAAACGCATATTGAAAGTGCGACATGCATTGATGCAGTTTTATGTGTTAAAACTATTGAAAATGCAAACTAAGTACTTAGGGAGGCAGTGGAGAAAAATAAATATGAAGATAATAAGTGCTATATATTCAAAAGTACGACACAGACTAAATGACGACTGGGCCTTTGGAAATGAGGTTGATGCACGGCCCTGGGATTTCCAAGACGAGGAGTGCGCTCTAAGAGTCTGCGTAGAGAGATTTAATAGAAGACGATATGGGTCTGGCGATGATCCGGAAAGTGAATTAATGCCTGTTGATACAGATATTAACAGCGTTTTGGATATAAATGTAGAACTTGAAGAGGAGTTCCTGATTAATTATGAAATGTGGCTAGAGCAGGAAGTGTATAATAATGAAATTAATTGGGATGTACTTTTATCTGCATGAGATTTAAAATTCTTGTTGAAATGTAGGCAACATATTTATTGGTTTCTTTACTTAAACTATATAATCAAATTGTAAACGTTTTTATAAATATTATATGTATGTATTTTTGTCTTAGGTATTTAATAGAAATACTATTGACAATTGTAAATATATCTTATAGCTGTTTCTGTAAAAATAAAATCATGGATGTGTAGTGAATTTAGTTGAACAAATATGAAATTTTATTCAGACATGTTTATGTTTTATTAAGAACTGGAAAATTTCATTGTAACTGTAATTTTTTAAGATTTCGTGACAAACTTAATGTTCTTTAATTTTAGTGTAGTTCATCGTAAATGAAATGTAAACAAAAATGTCATCATGATTTTAGAATTATTGATTGCAAAGTTTCTTAAAAAAAATTTCATATATGAAATCTAAATAAAGACATTTTTATATTGTTCAAATGATATAATTTGTTAATAGTTTTAAACTCTTATCAATTGACTACATTGCAATGAAATTGCTTACTTCTAAAAAATATATTCAATCTTGTAATGTTTTATTATGCATGTAAACTACCAAAAGTGGAAAATAGGAGTCTATAGCATTTAAAAAACTATGAAAGAAAATAATTGCAATTTATAATTTTTTAAAAAGGTTTAGTATACTTATTGGTAAATTAATACACAAATTATAATATAGGTATTCATTAAATGTTGCTGATTCTCTACTTTTAATATGAAAAAACGTATTACTTTTTTGTATCATTTCGTACATGATATGTATAAATAAAAATATTGTATATGGTATCAGTAGTTGTTTTATTTAACCTAATAAAATTAAAATCTTCAGTGTTTATTTATTTTAGCTAAAATTTGCAACAAAAGTCTTACAAAAGTTTAGCGAGTGTAGAAATCTAGGTAATTTATAGATTTAGTATAAATAAAATCAGATCAGCTTCACGCTGTTACCCACACACCCCAGGTTGGGCAGAGGGAACCTAGTGTTAAAGCACTCCGTTTCTCACTTTCCACCGAATTCTGGAGGAATTGCGTGTTGAGTGGCGGAACTCTACGCCGCGCTTTGGTTCGGCACCAGAGCGAAAAAATTAAGATGTAAATTTTAATAAATAATTAATTTCCTCGAGTCGGTGTCTTAACACTAGATTCGCTCTGCCTACTCTGCTGTGTGATATAGCGTGACACTGATTAAATAAAACCTTTGTAGCAGTTTAGTCGGATAAATTCGATTGCGTGAAATAATACAAACACTGAATATTAAGGAAAGGTTTGCCAAAATGCAATAATCATAGGCGTATCTAAAGATATTTTCGGGGGGTTGGCCTTTAGGTTTGAAGAGATTGTGTAAAGTTTTCTTTTTAATTTATTATTCAAATTTCTTGGGAGATCATAAGGAAATATCCCTGGCACAGATCACCCGCCCCCCTATTCCTACGTAATAGTGAAAACTACGTTTAAATAATTTAATTCGATTCTAATAAAACCATTGTTTTAGGATCTATTACATTGATAAATGTCCCCAATAGTAGATTTTCTAGAGGTCGTTGTGGCGCAGGGACATAAGCGTGTGACCGTTACGCGACAATTGCCGGTTCGATTCCCACTCGGACGAATCAATTATTATTTACCAAGGTAAAAGCGCGGCTTTGAGTTCCGCCGAAGTACGTAATGTCTCGAAAAAAGTCGGAAGGTGTCTTAACACTAGGTTCTTGACTAACCTGCTACATGGGGAATAGTTACAATTTAATTATACGTACAGATTACGTGTGATTTAATATTTTGTGTACACATTCAATAAAGAAACATAATACCCAGAGCCTGGATAATTTAATATAAAAACGATTTTAACGGCGCCACAACCTGGGTGTGTTCTCACGTCAAACGTCGCTTCTTTGACATCTAAGCATTTGTAATATTAGGCATATAATGGATCCGCTATCCTCCCCGACGGGATACTTAAGAGCTGGGGGAGATGAATAGTAATGCTTACAAATATAATTTCAATATACGTATAACGGTACTGTGTTTTTTTATTTAATTAAATCACAGTTAGCGGTGGTTTTCTATACTCTCAGCTAATATAGTAGGTATCCCTATCGATCTACATTTCACAGTAAATGTTCTTATAAGAATTTTTTTTGTGCTCTTAGGGTTCAAATATACGGTATATTTGAATATTTCATATCAATTATAGCTTTATACCTCCACTCGATCTCGAGTTAAATGGTCTTGACGAATAAACAGACGAACACTAAAGTCATCCTATAAGGATTTCGTTTTTCCATTTGAGGTACGGAAGCCTAACGATACGTATATTAATTATTATGACTAAGAGGATTATACATCTTCTCGATTATACTTCTGTCATCATCTATAACGTAATGTTTTAAAATGAAAGGTGGGTGTCTCTATATATAACCAAAATGAGAAACGTTAAAACATCAGCTTCACGCTGTATCCCGCATACAATAGGATAAGCACTGTAGTAGTACTAACCTTATGTTAAGACAATCCATTCCATTTTTTTTATTTAATTAAGTATAACGTATTGTTTTAAAATGAAAGTTGGATGGATGTCTCTACTTATAACCAAAACGTTAAAACATCAGCTTCACGCTGTATCCCGCATACAATAGGATAAGTACTGTAGTAGTACTAACCTTGTGTTAAGACACTCCGTTTCAAACTTTCCGCCGAATTTTTCGAAGCATTGCGTTTTGAGTGGCGGAACTCAACGACGAGCCATAGCGAAGAAAATGAAAATATTAAGAAATTATAATTTAATCCCTCGAATGGGGATTGCACCGAATGAGAAACGTGAAAATATAAATATTAATATATTAATATTTTTGAGTAAAATACAATATATATATATAATGTTTCAAGTAAATTCTGTTATTCATGTTAAGAACACACGTTAACAGTTAGAAGCTATGATACAATCTTAATGTTGAAGAATTTTCTGCTCTATAACCCGTGTAATCTCCCAGAAGTCAGTTCAAACCTCAGTGCATAGAAAACTTCACTTGTCACTCATAAAATCATAATGTTTTTATATAAAATGTTGTTAGTTACAATTTTACTTGTACTTTTATGTTTTAGAATAGCTGTTACAATGAGAGTTATTGAAGATGATTTAAACGTGAACGACATATTGCGAACAGATTTAATGCCAACTTATTTTATAGAGGACACAAAAAGTGGTAATGCGAAGGAAGTTGTGAAAACCAAGCATGTACCTTCAGTAAACGGTTCAATAGACGCGGCATTGCTAACATTGGAATTTCACAGGTATGGATAGGATATGAATAATTTTCTTTGTTTCGTGATTTATACAAAAAAAAATAATTTCAATTCCATTTTCTCTGAATTCTGGAGGCATTGCGTGTTGAAAGGCGGAACTCAACACCGCGCTTGCCTGGGCACCAAAGCCAAGAACTGAAATTATTAAATATTTCACTTTCTGAAGTGGGAATCGAACCAACAACCTGTAAGGTTACAGTCACAGGCTTTTGCCCCTGCGTGCGACTGACTTCAATTATTTTTAATACAGATAAATAATACATTTTATATTTTATTTTGTTTCTACGTTTATAGGAAAATGATGAACGAATATCAGTGTAGAAACTACGTTGCGGAACAAATATTAGAAGAAATGGGCAAGAACGTGTTGCAAAGTCGAATTGGGAAACCATTTGAGAATGTAGAGTTCGGAGGTAATGTGTTCTCTAGAAGTTCCCAAGACGTGAGGAACAACGTTCTATATGATGCTGGATCTGTTAATTACCAGGAATGGTTAGCCAAGTAAGTCCATTAAAGATATTTTAGTTAATTATTAAATATATAAGTAGGTACTAAGTACAATGTTACCGCTATTCTATAGCCATTGTTTCTCTTTTGCTTTATTTTTACCAGAGCGAGTGAATAAAGACTAAATTGAATCATAACCTCTCGAGTGGGAATCGAACCTACAACCGTCACGTTACAATCAGGCTGTGCGTTATGCCAGGACGGACCCCTATTTTTGTTAAATGTATCTCTATAAATATATGTGGCCTATGTCCAGCAGTGGAAAAAAGATGGCTGTTGATGATGATGATGATCTATAAATATCTATTTTGATATTTCAGGGTCATGGCTCTAAATGATGTTTATAGACATTACAATGTATCTCCAGTTTTTAACGTGTCACATCAAGTGGAGTCTTCCCTACTCCGCCCTGAAGCAAGAGAAGGTTATGAAGTTGAAGCTGATCTACCCATCGGAGACAATACAGGTTTAGTGTACGACGTTTCAAAGCATGGTACGAGATTTTTATAATATTATTAGTAAAATGTGAATAATTACTATAAATACAGGCTTTCGTAGTTTCTACTAATCCCTCTTAGATTGTTATCTTAAGTGTTGAATACTACGTGAAATTAAAAGTATTGATTCGGAATTTGGCAGAAAATGGGGAACGGAATGTCTTAACACTAGGTTCCCTCTGCCTACCCTGCTGTGTGCGGGATACAGCGTGAAGCTGATTTATTTTTAGAATTATTTATTGGGATAAAACTATATTAGAATTGCATTTATTTAAATTTAATAATATATGGGTAAAAGTAAAGACAATAGTCGTCAATTACGTTTCTTTTGTACTTTATATCCATCCTATAAATATCTCAACAGTATTTATAATGAACTGAGTCTTTGCATGTTGAGTTTTGGAACTCAACGCCATGCTTTTGCTCCGTTAGCATTGAGGAATTCTAAATATGAAATATTTTATTACCCCGAGTGGGAATTGAACGCTTGTGAAGGCCCCAATCTGTTTAATGGAGCTTTTAATAAGGTTTCCAATGATCATAGATAGCAATATATAATGTTTTTAATGGAAAAATGTCTTAACTAAAATAATAATGTTTTAGCTTAAAAACATATTTAAATCTTTATAAACGCAGGTGGTGGTTACGAGTACTCTATGCCTCCACCTCCTCCGCCACTGTACCATCATTCATCACCACAAGTTCATGACGTCCACGAGGAATATGGCGTTGAACATTCTCATGGACTTGGACTGGCTGATCTCTTTGAAATATCTCTTACTGGCATAGCTTTTCTGTCGTTTGGAATGTTTGTACTGCAAGTACTTATGTGTATTACAATGGTAACTATAGATTTTTTTTTATATTATGGGTTAGTTTTCATTAATGTAGGTATATTAATAAGGTGAAGCTATCGCGGCGTACCGTATCGTGGAAAGGACTATAATAGTAATCGACAATTGGATACAATATCTAATAAGAAATAATATATATTTAAAATATTATTGACGAAATGTGACATCGATTTTTGCCATTTTGCCACTTAACATTAACATTAATAGCTTACTAGGCTGTCTATTGATTCTCACAAGAGACGTGTGGAAAAAAATCGATATTAAGTTTTATCGACAAGTGTAAATATTTAGTAAAATTCATTAATTTATCGCTTTTTAGGGTGTACCTTAGTTGACGAGTCTAACTTGAGCGCTATGGGTGAAAAACAGAGAACATACTGACTTATTATTTATTCTGTCTTCCTTTTCCATACAATTAATTATATAAGATGTGTTTAAAATAGTAAATATGCTATAATTTTTATTTCTTGTTTTCAGAATCACCCTCAACCACAACTGATGCAAGTCGTTGACAACGGAGACACCGTCAACGTGGATGACGTATTTCGAACGAAAAGAGAAGCAGATACTTCTAAACAGTCTATATCTATTCTCAACAACCTAGCTCGACACGCTTTAATGGCGATTAAGCCTCAATCTACTTTATGTGTTTATCGTGCTCTATGTTTAGGGAATAAGCAAGCAAGAAAAATTAGAAATAGTAACAAATATTGGCTACCGCTGTGGCAGTAAGTTAATTCTTCTTATAGCAATATATTATAAAGTATTAAGGAAAAATAGAGATATTTGATACGTAGCTATTAAAGCCAGAGTTTCGTTTTCGCCAAAGTTCGGTGGAAAGTCGGGAATGGAAGTATCTTAATGGGAACGGAGTGTCTTAATACTAGGTTCCCTGTGTTCCCTTTGCCTACCCTGATATGTGCGGGATACAGCGCACATATCAAGGTAGGCAAAAAATTAATAAAACTATTACTTAATGTATTTATTTATTTATCAGTGCAGGAGTAGCGTGGACACGTGGCGGGTCTCTGGGAGCATTGCGTGCAGCAGCGCTAGGTCTTGGAGGTGCTAATTGTGAAGACTTCTATCCTAAAAAAATTTGTGCTTAGTTGCTTAAGTCGAACTTAATTGAAGTTACTGTATTCGCTTCAATAGTTTTTTTCAGTAAATTTAAAATATTAATCAAATTTAGCACGTAAAGTACCTACCTACCTATTTTTCAACTTAAACTATAGTGTCGAATTTCATATTATAAACTATTCTCATTTCCAGTTTAAGTAAAGTTTATAGTTATATATACATTTTTACATGCATACTATATATTAGACATAACAAGTATACATTTATGCAGAATATCAATTGATGTTCCGTATTTTATAATTTTTGTGTATTAAAAACTGTAAAAGGAACTGTTGAATGTTTTGCCGGGTCCGCCTACCACCGGGTGGCGAAATGTTCATTCGTTTCAAAATCCATTCATTCATTTAAATCAGAAGTTTCTGAATATTTTGAATTTGAATTATAACATAAGCAGAATTTTATTCAATTAAAAAAGTTACACATGCTTGTATCAATTACTGTATAGGAATAATATTGGAGAGTAAAAATAAAAAAAATCTGACTATATTATGTGATTTATTTCTTGCTATTATTACCTATGTACAGTTTTTAATTATATACATTTAGCTAAATATTATATTGTAGGTAAAATCAAGAAGATTTTGTAAGAAATGTACAAAAGGCGACCTTATCGCTAAAACAGCGATGTCTTTCAAGCAACCTTAACGCATAGGACGTAAAGCGTAGGAAAATTCAATTATAAAGTAACATTATTTTTAATAATACGTCATAAAACAATATCATTACAATTATTTTTAATTACATGGATAATTGAAATTTAAAAATATAAACATTAGCGTATATTTCCCTCTACATTATTCTATTTACATATGTACGTAGTAAAATATTTAAATAACATACAATTAAGCTAAATTTATATATTTTTTATATTAATCCTTGACTACGACTTTTCAAAGCTTCTTGCACACATATATAGGGCATGGCGTTAGAATGGTCACTTGACATGGTACTCAGTGGGTAATAGAGCAATATATTGAAGCAAGAGAACCCATGGCCTTCCAAAATGAAAAAAAAAATAAGGACTCAGTATTAATCACTACCGGCGATATGGCGGAGGTTTTTAATTTATTTTTTTAACTTGACACCTGCAACGTGTCGAGTAAGTCCAAAGTCGAAGTGAGAAATGTAGCGAGTTACAGTATACTTGTGTACATTTAGCACAGTAATTAAAACAGTAAATACTATACAAATACTACAAATAAGGCGAACACGATTCATATTCATACGTCTGTAGGCAGGCGTATGCTTTATTATAATAAGTGAATGAATTATACTGTTGTTACGCAGTGTAGACTCTTTTGACAGTACGTGTCAAATACATAATATAATAATATTTTATTTCTTTTTTAATATTGCAGTGACGAAACAATTTTGGTAAAACTTTGCATGCAGAAAGACTACTTTTCTAGAAGGATAATTATGTAGGATTCTTTTGACTTAGAAAAATTATGCAACGTACGCCAGAGCAGATGCTAGTTAGTGATGATAGATATAATCATATAATTGAATCTTGGTTTACGAACGAATTACGAATTCAATATTATATTAAAAAAGAGGGGTTATATTAGGAAAGGGGTCAGCGTCGAACTACTTTATTCTACCCAAAACGCTTTGTATCATAATGTACAACAATTACAAAAGCACATACTTTAAATGGAACTAATATATCTACATTTTTTATCTAGGGTTGCGAAGAAGGCAACGTTACTGGAGAAAATACGCAGCTAAGAGGTGTATACGCGTAAGGGTTTAGTAGTGAATATGTTTGAGGGGCAGGTCCGAAGATATGTCCTGAAAATAGCCCTTGACGTTGAGCGATTTTTAAACGAGATGTTAATTGCTTTTTCCATTTCGTCCTCCGATTTTGAAACCAGGTTTTGATTTGAACCTCAGTGAGCCCCAATGCTTTTGAAAGTTCCATTCTTTTTGAAACACTCAGATATTTGTCAAGTTTGAATTCAGTTTCCAGCCTCTCTAGCTGCTTGGCGCTGTATGCTTGGCGTGGTTTTCGTTCAGGTCCCGCTCGTCTTGGTCGTCTGTTATTTTTATCATCTGTTGGTCAAATAAAAAATTAAGTAAGACACTATTAAGTATACAAATCTATATATATAAAAGGACTTGTCCTCACTGACTGAGGTAAGACGCACGGACAGCCGTAACCGCTGTGCGTAGAAACGTGTAATTTGGAGAAAAGTTTACTTTCGTAATCTGGACATTCACTAAGAAGGGATTTTGAAAAATTTTAAACCTAAAGGGGTGAAATAAGGGTTCAAAGTTTGTATGGAAAAAAAATTAAATCGGCTCCAATTTTTATAAAATTTGAAATTTAGATTTTTAAAAGTGTTTAATTGAACACATGTTTCATCGTTTTCTAGAATTCTTCCCCTAAGGGTGCAAATAAGGGGTTGAAAGTTTGTATGGAAAAATCTTTAAAACGCCATCGATTATTATAAAATTTTAAATTTGGACTCTTAAAAATATTTAATTGAACATGTGTTTCATGGTTTTCCAGAATTCACCCCATAAGGGCGCAAATAAGTGGTTGAAAGTTTCTATGGAAAAATCTTTGAATCGCCACCGATTTTTATAAAATTTGAAATTTAGACTCTTAAAAATATTTCATTGAACACATGTTTCGTGGTTTATTAGAATTCACTCCTAAATAAGCAAGCGAAGCTGCGCGCGTCCGCTAGTCTTTTTATAATTTTCTTCCTATTCTGAGTTGTACGCTAGTAGAAATAACTTTTCCATATTTCGCATATTTATCCCTAAATTTAATATTATACAAGATTATTAGAATTTGGGACTAAAACTGTCACAACTAGACAACGGAGGAGATTTTCAACCCTTTATTATAAATATAGGTTTCCTCTGCCTACCCTGCTGTGGGCCGGATACAGCGTGAAGCTGATTTTCTTATTTTTATAAATATAAAATATAACAATTATTTATATAATAGCTACTAGACTAAAGCTTTTATGAAGAAATCGTAAAGGCAATAGAACACACCTCAGTATACAAACTAGCTACTCTCGCTTTAAATAAACAAAGTGATTTTTTTCTCGAGTATTAATCAGAATTGTCACAGAGTCTCGTTAAGTGGCTATAAACACAATCAGGGTGTTTGGACTGCGCCTGCGCAGTTTGAAATCTCATATGTCAATATAACATTGTGGCGGGTGTATGGTGTGTGATGGTCTCGCTAACTGAATGTTAACGATTTGCGTAACCAATGTAGGGACGGTTATGTCTGTGCTGTTAAACTTATGGTTATGTTTGTTTGTAACTGAAACTAAATTAGTTAATTTAAAGAAGAATATGTGTTTATGTTATTATGTTTAAGTATGCGGTGGGAATTAAAATATTAATTTAAATTCGGGATAGTTAATTATATTCTGGTGAGACAAAAATGGGGTTGAATTTCGCCATTTAACGAAAATCGACTACGAAGAACAGGATATCTTGACACTAGCCATATGGGGTACTGTGTGATGCTGAAAAAAATATATCAAAGACCAAATAAAATTCATCCTTCTGAAAATCTTCAAAAATATTGCAAAATAACTATTTAGTAAAAACATTATTTCTAAGTTGCCTGCAAATTTTTATAAAAGCGTTTATAAAACCGTTTCACACTATCAATTCGAATGTTAATATAACAATGACGCATATTGAACATCAATAATATTTATTTGCTGAATAAATTTAGGATATTACCTACATAGAAAAACTTTATACGAATTTTATTTAAGATATACTGTGAACGTGATATTAGCACAATTTATAATAAATTCGTGTATCATCTTTTCTCGTTACACTTCTAACAGCACAACGCGCTAAGAACTAATGTAAATAAACCAGCTTTGTCAGTAATTATCGTGGCAGCAGCTGTTTACCGACACTTCTGTGCGAAGTCGCGACCACCGTCGGTCGGTCGGCGACAATTCGACGAATGTGTCTTCGGACCGGTCTTCGGACGTATCCCACTAAACGGAACGCCATGTATACGATGTTAGCTTACCTAGTTAGCAAGATTGACAAATGTTTTTCGTATTTAACACATTTTTTTTTTACTATCATTGTATATGTTTATTGATTATTATTAACGTATTAAATGTAGATAATTTTATGACGTAGAACTTGACGTGATGTTTTTTATGCGTACGATAATAATATTAGCAAGTTTTACAGTATTGTAGATGTCTCTTTTTTTATATTTGTTAACTGTATTTGCAAATAAAAATCATAGCTTTATGATGAAAAATACATATTTATAGTGGTGATTTAGCTTTCGGTATTACATTTAATAGGTGCTCCTTAAATTTTTTAGTCCTTGGTCATTTTTTTTAACTTCACGTTGTATTCCGAGCATAGCAGAGTTGGCAGAGAGTGTTAAGAACTCAGAAGTGGCGAAACACAACGCCTCGCTTTGCCTCGACTTCATAGTTAAGAAATATAAATATTGAATGTTTCATATTTTCGAGTGGAAATCGAACCCATAACCTGTTACGCTTACAGTCACGACTAGCCTTAATGACCTTGGTAATTTGATGATTTATTAAAAAATATTTTTGAACATTCGATTTTATACATACATTGGTAAGTGTAAAAACGAGAAATCATGACTATGAGTTTAACAGTTGTAAGTTTAAACAGAAAGTTTGAATCACAGCCGGGCTCCGTGTCTTTTCTCGGATATGACACATGACACACTAATTTTATAGCCACCGAAATTCCGAGCGCTCATCGCGACTAATGTGACAAAATATGTAGTTGACAAACAAAAAAATATGTTTTAGGATAGCGTTAAGATTCTAGTTAACATGATTTTAAAAATAAAATCAAATACTTATTCTTTAGATATGTAGGATTTTTTTAAAACTTTAAATTCATACTTTTAGGCATCAAACTCTACACTTCAAATTCATCATTCTACTTATTAGCCTTTACTTATTATTTGAGATTTAAAAGTGAAATTTCAAATGCGTAATTTTTTTCTTCAAATTCTTAGTAACTCCTCATCCAAGTGGCAAAACATTAAATTTCCATTTCAAAATACGATGTTTACTATGAAATTGATAAATCTATGAAATGTAAAATTGATAACTACTAATTTTACCAAATAAAACTGAAGCTATATAAATACATGAAAGGTATTAGATTTATTAATTCGAAACGGATCGATAAATGAAAGCAATAAAAAAATAAATAGAACATAATCAGAAAAAAAAGGTTAAGTACGAATCGGACTCAGGATAACATACGATCACGATTAGGAATTTCAGGATTACAAGTCTACCGGAAGTGTAACTTATAAAAGTTGACAAACTTAGGTTTCCGGGCATATGTGCATAAGTAACTATTTTTTCTGTTATTTGTATTGTTGCTTGTAAGTTCTCCCTTCGTGCTAAATTTCATAACTGTAGGTCCACGGGAAGTGCCCTATACGTAAGCCACGTAACTAAAAATTACGCCGCGAAATTCATACAAAATTCTGCAAGATTGTTGCAAAAATATACTCGTATCTTTTTGACATATTTGTTGACTGGAAAGCTTGGAAGCTTTATTTTTTAGGGTTCCGTACCTTTTAAGGAAAAAACGAACCCTTATAAGATCACTTTGTTGTCCAGCTGTCTGTCTATCAGGAACCTTTATCTCAAGAACGTTTGTACATATCGAGTTGAAATTTTAACCATATACGCATACCTATCTATCTATCTCAGATCACTGGATTTCCTGAAAAAACCGTATTTCTACATTTACTTAAAAAAAAACGATATACCCGTTTATATAGCAAAATACGCGTATTTCGACACTATAAAGGGAATCAAAATTCAAGCCGCTAGTTCAGGCGAAGTATCAAATGAAAGGGCTCTGATTAAGCTAAGCTTGAATTTCAGATAAAACTCAACACCTCAAATTTTTGTACGGAACCCTTGCTACAAAAATTGGAATTGGATACCGAATCGCGCTTGTCCGGCTTTTATGATTTTAAATTACTACTACTCTGTAAAAAAATCGAATTTAAGCCTGAATTTCACCGCGGGCAGATCCAGCCCATTAGGACTACTAAGGAACTTGCAAGAATAAATTGGATACTTATATTGCCACCAATAAATAGTCGTGCGGAAAAGACCGACGGGGCAGAAAGAGTTAAAATGAACTCGCTCAGTTCTAAGGAGTGCAGAGAAGTGATTATAAAATACTTTTTTGGTACAAGTAAAAACCTATTTTATTTAAAAGAAGTTCATTGCGCCTAAACATTATCCGCGGTGGAACCCGAACTTAAGTCTGACAAAGTGCCATATTAAGTTTCGTCATTTAAACTAGCATATACTGTTAGTACCTAAGTTGTCATTTCATTATGAAAAAGTTAAGATATATTAAAAAATACACCAAAACAATAAATAACGAATTATAAATAAAATCTAAATATGAAAATTTAGTAATAAAAAGTAATACAAAAATACGTAATAAGATAGCATGTGCCGCATCGCGTGACCGCGCTCGGGTGCGAATGTTCACACGCATTTTATCCTGATCTGTATAGTACCAGCACACGCAATCATCCCCTTGGCGTGTATAATTGATATTTGTAATAACGGTCGAATATATGGAACTTATCTATATATATAAAATCGAAAGGTTACTCACTCATCACGAAATCTCAGAAACTACATGTGTTAGGAATCTCAAATTTTGCATAGGAGTTATTTATAGGACGTAGGTGCTCGCTAAGACGGGAATTTGTAATATTCAACTTCTAAGGGGTTGTTTTTGGGGTTGAAAGTTTGTATGAAACTTCGTTACTACAAATGCTAGGAGTCTCAAATTTTGCATGGACGTCGCTTATAGGACGTAGGTACTCATGGAAACAGAAATTAATAATAACGTAGTTCACGTAGGCGAAGCCGCGGGCGGGCCGCTAGTGTTACATAAGAATTTATTTCATTTTACTAGGATCCCACATAACATTGTACCTACCCTGTAGAGGTAACTTGCTGTTAAGACAATCCGATTCTCACTTTCCGCTGAATGTTCAAGACACTTATTAATTAACTTATTAACTTTAATTACACATGTTTATTATCACAAGTGCTTTAAGTCTTCGGCAATTTGCTAGCTTTTGTACTAGAATAGGTTTAAACTTAACCGTTGCATTTGTGTTTTAACAATATCAAATATTAACTATATCGCCTTTTTTGGAAAGAAAATTGACTTATTTTTACTCTTACACTTTTATTTTTTAGTTTACATTTTTAATTTTAATTCCGTAATGTTTCTTTTATTCTTACTACCTACTTTTTTGTATATTATTCACAACATAATTTTTTTCTTGTTTAGTTAAATCATTTCATGTAAATATTAAAATAATTAAGAAAATCAAGTGTGTGGATGTAAATGCGACGGCTGTGGGTTCTGTTTGTACTCGCTTAGCGGGAATGGGTTATTTAATATTTTCATCATTTTCAAAGCGCAATGTTGAGTTTCGCCACTCAACACGCGATGCCTCTTGAGTTTTGTGGTATGTGGAAAATGGAGTGTCTTAACAATAGGTTTCCTCTATCTACTACAGCGTGAAAATAAATAAGAACCCCATCGAGTGCGAGTCGGACTACGCATCAATTTCAGGATTGTAGGTAAATGGGAAGTGCAACTTATAAGAATTAACAAACTTAAGTTTGCAGACGTATGCACTCATTTTACACGAAATGAACGACGTGGAAAATTTAATTCAAGTTAGAACGAAAAAAAACTATAAAATTACAAAATTTACAGATATTTCAGGGAAAACAATCATTACAAATTTGAATTTCTGGTTCATTTCATACAAAATAGGCCTGCAAACTTAAATTTATCTACTTTTATAAGTTATACTTCCCATTCATTTATAGTTACAACTGAAATAAGTACGGAATCCCCGGTGGGGAGTCAGACTCGCACTTAACCGGACTTTTTTGTTTAGTTAAGATATATTCATTATTGAGATTTATTAAAACTAACCTAAATTAAATTAATTTAAAAGATTTATTATTAAAAGTATACCGTAGTATGTAGATGTGGGTTGTTGTGTAGCCAGCCAGTGTGCGTACGCGTGTCCCGCCAGTAACTCTGCACCGTTCAATGCGCTTAAATCCGAACAAGTTGATGTTGATGAAACTGAAACCGTTAAGTATTATTATAATTTATTCAAAAAATATGTTTATAATATATATTATGGGTCTGAGTATACGTGTATATAATAAAATTCCGCAGTGTATTCTTAGTTTGTAGTAAAAAAAATTCTACCAAGTAAAGCGTATTATACTGTTCAAGAATATTTAGAGGATAAGCATGTATGGAATTAATGTCTATTGAATGTAATGCAGGATAGCTGCCAGCTAATGTAATAGATTGTACCATTGATTTTGAAAAGAGCAACTGTTGAGTTTCTTGCCGGCTCTTCTCAGCAGAACTGCCTTCCGAACCGGTGGTAGCTTTTTTTTTCTTCTTCATATGTTCATTCGACGATTCAAAAGTAGAAACCAAAAGTTTATTTGAATAAAGAATATTTTGAATTGAATTGAAAACTTTTGATTTCTACTTTTAAAGTATAATACATATTTTTAAACATATAAATTACCATTATGTTCATCTCCCGTTTCTTCTATATCTTCAGTATCTTCTATTTGCGGTTTTTCGCTAGCATTGCCTCCATTGGTACCCAGAATATTGTCAATAAGAAAATTTTTGCCTCTACCATTTAAAGAGCTATTTGTTACATTATTTACAGTAAATGGGGTATTATTAAAACAAGATTTAGTTTTAACCGTCATTCTGCTGGTACAAAAGTTCTTACTTATAGAATAAATAGAGTCCACGCTATTATACACATTTGAATTTATTGTAGTGTTTCTCTTTCTCTCTTCTCTTTGATCACTATTTTCACAAATCACATCGATCGATTCATTTTCACTATCAAAATCAGATTCAGCGTCTGAATTATAAACCAGATTAGCACACTTTAAAAGTTTGTCATGTAATGACGGTCCAGAGTCGTTTCCACAAGTGCTTGAGATATCGTTTATCGAATTCATTATTTATATAAATAATTATCGTACTCATTTATATATAGAAAAATAGATGCCATTTCAAAAACACGTTACGTTCGCGAAAGTTAAAAATGGACTATTATAGTCAATTCTAAGTCGTGAAATGGTAGTAATTGGTTTCGAAAATAGGTGGCGCCGAGCAAACTGATGCGGAAGCTGTAGGTATCACTGCATTGAGATTCTGTTATGCTACTGGCTGATCATCTGATGGAGGGGATTACGCCATCTTAAGGAGGTGGGGCCTACAGCACCGCCTGTGAAAATTCACACCTTTCTTTTATTTGATAACAAGTTATATGAGAGCTTTTTACCGCACAATGGATCCCTAAAAGCTTATGATGAGATCTGCTTAGGGAATATTGGCTGGCCATTATTTGTGTGTCATCAATTTTATAAGTGGTTTAGATGAATGTTCCGGTAGTGGGGAAAATAAAAATATATTTTTTATTGCTATTTATATACACAATGAGTATATATTTTCATAATAAATATCTTCAATTTAAATAGAACATTTGTTAAAATTAGATTTTTAATATAATAAAATAAATTGATATTCCCATTTTCTTTGATCAACTTAACAGAAAGAAGGTAACAAAATTGGGATCTGTAATTTGTGCCTATTACACTTTATTTTACTGCGGTTAACAATATTGTAAGTCAAATTGTGTTACGATATTAAGTAAAGAATAAGATAGTTTAGATTTTTCATACAAAATACTTATATTAACTACTTTCGTAATTAATTTTGGAGGCATTGGGCGCGCCTTTAATTTTGGCAATTAATTTTAGAGGCATTGCGTTCTATATGGCGGAACTCAGCGCTTTGACTAATGAATCAACTAGTAATGACCAGAGCAAAGAAATAAAAAAATAAATATTTTATTGCCTCGTGGGGGAATCGAAACTACAGCAAAATAAAAGTTGTCATTATATTGCAAGCAGTTCTAAAGAACAACAAATGTATATTTAGAAATATAAAAGGATCTTTGTTATAAAATACATATCTATAAACATAATGTAGAGGGATTAAGCGTGTACAATGTACATAGAATATAAAATAAAATAAATTTATCCAGGGCTCTTTTATGTAAGAAACGGAAGCCAATAAAGTATTTAATTATATTTTTTTCGTCTGCCTGTTGTTTGCTTCACAGAAAAACTACTGAATAGATTATGATGAACTCCGTTAGCAAGACTTTAGTCCTCGACATTACACAGGCTATAAATTATTTTAAACGTTTAAGAATAGGGGTTTCACAAAGTTTGTCACATATGAACATTTTCTGTTAAAATAAAAAACAAAAGTACCCTAACAGCCTGGCTAAATCCTAAGAGTGGAACGTAACGCCTTAAGAAAAGGTTTAAAATACCTGACGTGCGAGCCTAGGACCTAAATAATATTTATTCAAAGAAATGATTTCATAGGCACTTATAATGTACTAGTGAATATAAAAGTTCTGTTTTCTATTTTAGTATTAGTATTATTAGTACATGGATGTGAACATTTTATATCTTTTATCTATAATGTATTAGACAATTCTTTATGTATTTTTTTGTATTTACCTTATGTATGATACTGTGAAAAAGTGTTCTTTTGATTATTTTATTTAATTGAAATTAGTAGATTATACTCTAGTTAATTCATAGAGTATACTCCATTTCTCTCTTAAAATGACTCTGACTCTGTCATTAAAAAAATAGAAACACAATGGTCAAAATTAAAAAAAAACTAAATAAAGCCTCCTATAGGTAATTAAATTGAAGATAAATAATTATTACCAAAATGTCTTTAACTTTTTTATTTACAAAATGGCATCGTTGTATAAAATTACTACGATTTTGTTAATTACATATTTTATTTAATTATAAATTGTAGTGTAAAATTATTACGAATATTTATATACTAAAATATAAAATATATATTTTCTTTAATTACCAAATAACAGCCTCTAGATCCTTTTTATAGAACTTTTCAGAACTTTCATTGCCTTGAAAAGCTCGTGAAGCAATGTTTGGTTCTACAGTCCACAGATGTCGCTTTATGCCGTATCTATGGAAACTCTTACCACGCTTGTTACTTTTACATCTTTTAACAGATGGCAATGCTAGATTGTGTTTCTATTAAAATATTTAGATGGATCTACTGTTGCTGAGAGCATAAAGAAAAGTTTAAATATTAGTATTGAACTATAAAATTGAGAAATGAGAAAAGAAAAATAACAAACTTTGTATCTTGAAATATTTATTTCGATAAAAAATATAATTTTAAAACGTATTTGTTTTGTACATTTTTGGTTTAAATTTATGAATATTATCTGTATTCTCCTAATATTTTAATTAATATGATTGACGATTACTAAAATAGCAATTATGTGAGGTTAGTATTTAAAATAAATATTTAATATGATAGTCGAATCCAGTCGCTGCGCAGGGGCACACGAAGGAGACGTGTGATGTAAATGTGACAGGTTGTGGGTTCGATTGCATTCGAGGAAATGAACTATGTAATATTATCATTTCTTCACTGTGGTGTAAAGACAAAGCGCGGCGTTGTGTTTCGCCACATTCAATGTCTCCAGAATTCGGTAGGAAGTAAGAAACGGAGTGTCTTAACACCAGGTTCCCTCTGTCTCACCTGTTACATGCTTTTTCAATAGCGGGCTATTGAAAAAATATACAGGGTGGAAGTGTCAGCGCCACTTTAAATGAAACTACAGTTTAAACTACTCTATAAAAACCTAATATAATTCGGAAAAAAAATAATTCTCAAAAATGAAAAAGTTTTTTTTTCAAACAAAATAAATAATAAAATTATCGTTTTAAAATAAAACGCCATTTGTAAAGTATAACATAGGCACGCACACACTTACCTGTCAAAGCGGCAACGTCGCATACGTATGTGTGCGTGACACGAAATACAGGTATGGATAAAAATCGTAAAATGAAAAAAAATCCTACGTCTACACCGTTGAGGTACCTTGATTATTTTTTTTAATTCTGGGTTTGAAATATTTTACCCAATATGCAGTTTCAGTAAAAGAAGCGCTGCCTCTTCCACCCTGTATATTTCTTATTTTTTTGTTCTTCATCAGTACATATGGCTACCAATGCAATTCAGTGCAAATGGATTTATATTATATTTTATATTTATGCAATAAATTTGGTCCTCCTTCCCCACTTGAACTAAAATTTATTATGATTTAGATTGAATCGAATGTATTAGGTTTTACCTAATTTTATTATGCTCATATGAAGTACGTATTAAAAAATATTAGTTACTTAATATTTCCATAAATTTATAGTGAAAATGATGAAATGGAAATATTCGTACAATATTGGCTCTTGCTACCTGATATTTATGTACGTCAAAACGAATTCTACGTACACACTTACATGAGAGTAAAGGTTTTTCAATATACCAACCAGTAGGTAAAATGTGATCTTTGGAATTCCTTGGAAATCAATAGTAGATGATTTTTTTTTAGTAAAAAATCTTTGTTATGTCAATATTGCCTCAAATAAGAATAGAGATTTTGTACAATGTTCTACAAATTGTAACTCTAACTTGACCGGTACTGGACTTAAATTTTGTTACGTCCAAATTAATAAATAAATTAGCTTTACGCTGTAACCCGCACACAGCAGGGTAGGAAAAGGGAACCTAGAGTTAAGACACTCCGTTCCCCACTTTCCGCTGAATTCTGGGGGCATTGCGTGTTGAGTGGCGGAACTCAACGCCTCAAAGTAGTTATTCAAATCCAAATTAATATTTTAAACTACCAAAATTAATAAAATATTTTATAGATATTAAATCAAATTTCACACAATGGCGTTGTTTAAAAAGTATTACCAACACGTAATCTATGATATGGTATTTTACATGTACCAGTATACTTATTTCTTTTTCTCGTACGAGTTTTCAACGGTAGCTTTGGTTGCTGTTTTGTTCGTTTGCCTCCCACCACCATTTCTATTGTTACATTTTTTATTTAGGTTTAACTTTTATATTAATGTAACAAAAGATTTTTTTTTCTTAAATAAATCATAAAAAAAATAGTGCTATTGGGTAAATGAGTCGAATTTGAATTCCTTAATATGTCATTTATTTTTATTTATTTATTATTTATCTATTTATTGATCCACCAACATTTGTTTACATTAATACATACAAAAAAGATACATAGTACATGGAACTAAGACTAAATGTAACAAACACTTACAGGTAGATACATCTTGCTATATTAGACCGAAAATAAACCCCTAAGCGTAGAAAACAACACAAAACAAAAAAGAAAATTCAAAAAAATGTTAAATTTAATATATTTTTAGCATGTTTGACTTTTGGTGTTCAATATTAATCGAATCCTTAACATGTACTGAACATGTAAGTATTTATGTAATTTCCGTTCCTTTAGTTTAATTAAATAATACTCCAGACGACTCTTTTCTTTCTTGCGACAACTGGAATGGTCTTTTAATAGCCTCTAACTCCACACATGAGTCAAAATATTTCAAATATTTAGAATGTTAAGTGACAATTTGAGGTAAAACGTCATAATTCTCCTTGACAAACGTTGGCATTCCCCAGGTGAGTATTTCGTCTTTGAAATGGATTCTAGCAATGCCTTCATTCTTGCTCGAAGATGGAGTGAAGCTATGGATGGAGTGTACAAATAAATAAAGGTCTTAATTAATATTTTTATTTAATATAGTAATTAATATAGATATGTAACTGTTAATATGTATTATAGTAAAATGCAAAAAAATAAATAATTGTTTTAGTTTTTTATTAATTATTCACTGCAAGTGAAATGTGCCAGAAAAGTAAACATGGGGAGAAGCTCTCTATTATGTTTATATGTATATGTTATTTTTGTACAAATTTTCTGTAATTATATTATCATATATTTTTCTAATTAAAAAGTCCGATTATGTTACTTCAAATAATGCTTCTTTATCTATGCTAGCTTCTTATGTTTAGAAAGCTAAAATCAGATTCAACTTTTTCGGTAATTATGGTATAAAAGTTTTTATAATTTTAAATTATTAATATATTTTTTTGCCGAAAGAACCTTAAACAATAATATGCTCTCGTTTAATTCTGAATTATCTCGCCGAGAGTGAATGTTTATCTTTTCAATGAGCACGGAAAAATGTGAGGCTCTAAGTAAGTTGAAAGAGCATTCGCCGCTTTCGGAATCTGCTAAAACAAATTGAACATTCATTATGGGTATTCAACGTTAAAAATTACAATAAATTTATTTTACATGTAAATTACGCTCCAGTTGTACTATTCTTTATCAAAAGTAACATCTGAGTAAGTAATATCAAAAATAATATATAAAAATTTTATAAATTTAAGATATTTTAACGTTATTCGCATTTCATTGTTATATTTTAGTCCTTTATTTTACAAGGAGGACCGGAGACCTATAAGAGATTCCTTGAAGCAATAGGGCCGTCTTTGTATACACTTTATAAACTTATATTGCTTTTTTCTGTTATCCGTTTCTTCTTTTTTTTCTGTGTGCAATAAAGTATATTCTATTCTATTCCATATTTTGTATAGCATTATATAGGTAGGGTAGTTATAGGTTAAAAACAATAATAACCTAAAAAACTAGGGTTATCAGCAAAAAATTATTTACAACGCGGTACTTTGTTAACATAAACACGCAAAATTAAATAAACCGCACTCGGAGTAAAGCTTGTGTCCCTGTTTATGTAATTAGCACTGAGGAATTAACCCTCCCTACAGTGTATATTTAGAGCATTTTCTTACCATATACGGACGAGATAAATACTTCATTTTATACTTATTTTGTTTTTTAAATACTTATTTAGTAAGTATTTTTGCTATAATATAGTATGATTTATGTACATTGCTGTAGAGTGTTGATAATATTAAAAAACATACATATAATGATTTTTTTATTTTACATATATATGCTGTAAATAAATTATAATTTAAATGAAATATCTAAATTAGAAAGTAATTAAAAAAAACTGAATTGACAACTGAATGGTAAGTCTTGTCTAGTCTCAGTGGATCAGGGTTTGAAGTTGATCTATTTTGTATGGTTTGTTTTGTACATATCTATTAATAAATTAGAATTTAAAAGTTTCCTTTCTTTAGCTTCACATTAGCAGAGTATCATACCCTGTAGTTAAAGAAAACATAGTGTCAAGGCACCTCGTTCTAAACTTTAGACCAGAACTTGAAATTACATATTAACGACGGAACTTAGCGCCGTGATTTGTCTTGCCAAATGAAAATAATTTATTCAAATGTACACCCCCTCCCCCTCCCTCTGTGCTATGATGGGCTCATACATTTCATTTTTATTATTAACAGATAAATTTATTACTTTATCAAATCATAGATGAGTAAGTCATAATTCATATTTTCAAATAGCGCATACGAGACCGATGTACAATCATTTTAAGTATATTGCATCTAGTCGTCGTTCTTATATATTTTACACAAAATTTATTTCAACATTCTAATATTACTCTCAGGCTGATGTGTAGAAGATAGGAATAAACCATAAGCTTCAGCGTGTTTACCTCCAATATTCTTATTAATATTTTAAATATAAATAAAAAAAGGGAATTATTTTACCACCGGATTATAAAATTGGTGCAATGTATAGAATTAATAAAAAGTAAGATATAAGATAAAAGAAGATATAAGAAGTATATGTAAGAAATTAATAAAAGCTCATGGCAGAAAATCGAAAATCGCTACCTTCACGTATAGCCAATAAGATTTACATTTATTAACATAAGTTCAATTTTTAGCGTCATATTGTATCCCGCATACAGCAGGATAGTCAGAGGGAACCTAGTGTTAAGACACTCCATTCCCCATTTTCTGCCGAATTTTGCGTGTTGAGAGGCGGAACTCAACACTCCTCTTTGGCTCGACACCAGAGCAGAGAAATGAAAGTATGAAATATTTCATATCCTCTAGTGAAAATCGAATCGACAAGGCAGTTCAAAGTAAGCAAGCTAATATTTCGTTAATTAAAATAAATGTATCTAATTTCTATTTCGCTGACAAAAAAATTATAGAAACGCCGTCGTCCATTTCAAGTATAAAATATTTACTAACGCTTCAAGTATCCCTAGAGTGTAAAGGTAACGACGTAAATATTACTGTCACAAGCTTTCTACGTAAAGCACTTTGAAATATCGAAATGGCATCCCTAGGTCTACTTGTCAAACGATTCGAAAGAATTTTTATTCAACTAATATGTTAGTATTAGTATAGAAGTGAATTTTTGTGTAATTTCTTGAAATCTACTAATGTGTGTGCAAACTAGTGTTTCAAATGGTATTTGTTGTTAATTTTCATTTGGAGGGAAGTAAAATGTTAAAGAAAACAATACATTACTCTATTTTTGGTTAAACGCATCTGTGTAAATGGCCATTACTTGTGTCACAGATAGAAAAAAATACTATGTAATATTTATAACGTATTTAAAGTGTTATTCCAAACTTGAAAAGATTAAAAGAAGTATATAAAAAAATTAACATAGCTGGATTTGAACCTGCACCTCTTCACCGTCAAAAAAGGTAATATGTGTCATATTAGTTTTCCGGTTGAGAATATCAAGTAGATATTGGCTGGTATACATCCGGCTATCACGTACGCTAACATATACATATTTCCGGTGAGATTGGATACCTCTACGAATATCGACGGTCCAAATATGGCTATTGTGGACCGTTTTGGCTTCCCCGGACGTCAAATGTAATGTATTGTTCAGAATATATAATATTTAAGGGAAAACATATAATCAAACCAAATTTTAAAGTACATTCATTTACTTTCATAATAATTTAGTCAAAATTTGAAATTTAGTCTTATTCGAGTCGAGTATATTAGAAAGGTAATCGTGGAGCATTCGCTACTCTTAGTTCTGCCATTCAATACTCATATTTTCGAAATTGTGCGAAAAGTGGAAAATGGGTGGATTGATACTAGGCTCTTTCTACCTACCCTCTATCTATGGGATACAAATACATAGTCTTGTTTTTTGTTTTAATATATAAAGTTAGGAACATTTACAAAAAATATTTATTCTACTTAGGCATTAGGTAATAAAGCTGTTAAATTATGATCATTATGTGTCAAAAATATACTCGTACCATCAAAAATATTTGATTCATTTTCCAATTTTTTATATTACAATTCCAGTGATTTATTTATGATTTCAAAGACAGTTGTGTGTTTTGTTAGTGGGTAGCGACCGAGAAAAGTAGTTTTAAAACTGGGACAGTGATAGAATTACCGTCGTAAAGGCGGAGATTTATTATTCTTGTAAATGCGTGATGTTTCTAAAGTTTAGTTGAGATGACGTAAGCGTTACCGAGTACTGCAAATACACGACGGCTAAAAACAAAATATCTTGTAATTTCTTGCTTTTATTTGCTTGTGGATATAACTCACAATCGATTAGGTACTCTTTGTAAGATAAACAAAGATCAACATCTATCTATAAATAGAAACGGAATCCTTATGGGGTTTCAGATTACATAGAGTTTATGGTTTATTTTGTATAGCCTTTACCTTCATTCATCTTATTCAAACATCGAGACTCTGTTTATTAAGGACATTGTACTTTTGATTAATCGGAATTTTATGTGTAGAGTTGACACTCCGTTCCCCACTTTCCGATGAATTTTTCGAGGCATTTCGTGTTGAGTGGCGGAGCTCCACGCCGGGATCTTGTCTTGATGCGAGAGCTAAGAAATGAAAATATTAAAAATTATCTCCCGAATGGGAATCGAATCCACAGCCGTCGCGTTACAGTCACACCCTTGTGCTCCTGCGCCACGACCGCTTCAGAAAATTATTAAATATTTATTGTATAAAAACTTTTTTTTTCTTGGAAAGCAATATTAATATATTGATTCTTATATTGAAAGTTAAGGAATTGCATCTTCCATTTCATATACACATATTGAATTTATTTCCACATTATTAAATACGGCTCCAATGATGCGTAATGCTCTTTTCAGCAGCATTTAATGTCAAGCTATCAACTGACAGCGTTAGTGCATCAATGGATTATGGAACTCCTAGAAACTTCTGAGTAGATTAAAGTTTGATGCCAGCAGTCTAAAGGTAAAAAGAGCAAATCCCTCATATTATTATTTTGCTTTAAGAATTAGTTCTCTGTGAAATAATTCTTTTTTTTTTCATTATCGAATCAGTTTAAAAAAAAAAAAATTCCGGTTAAATGCGAGTCAGGCCCGCATATCGAGAGTTCCGTACCAGTTTCAGGATATGCCATATATGTATATGCCAAAGGAAAATGCTATTTGAAAAAGTTGACAGACTTCAAGTTGCGGTAGTATGTATTCATTATGTATCAAATAAAGATTTTTTTTTTTCTATAAAATATGTAAAATATTTCTCTCTTTGGATGTTCTTCTTTATTAAATAAAGACTTCTTCTTACCTTCATTCATATCATTGTAGGTAACGGGAATTTCCCTATAAGTTTTGATTATCAGGTTAATTTTATGGGATATGGAAAAATATTGTGGAATTTGAAGTGTAAGTCTTTATAATAACCTTTAAATGACCAAAGAATTCGTTGATCCTAAGCACTTCACGAGACTGACAAAGACGAATATTTACCTTTTTGATTTGTAGATTAACATTAAAACATAGAGCTTTTATAAATGCCGCTATAAAGAGCTGTCATTTCTTATTTAAGTGGGTAGAAAAGTCTTGTAAATTATACATTTTAGTGAAATATAAAGAAAAATTGTTTTTTCTATTATTTGACTTCGTTTATTTTCTTAGCTGACTCTACTCTATTACTATTAATATTAATGTTATTTTAATTTTTAGAATATATACATATATTGATAATTGAAATTATACAAGACATAAAAAATACATTTCTGAATACAATAGGGATAATTTAAAATAAATATTAAAATCTCTAAAATCTAATGTATTTGTTAGTCTTTGTTTTAATTTCTAACGCTTACTAACATAAATGTAATCAATTATCATATATAATTCCAGAGTCGGCAACGTGTTAATAAAGCACATTGTCCTGTGAGGCTCATTAGTTAAGTACGACGGGTGGTCGACGGAGTGGAACTTATCCCTCAGTCGACTGTGAACTACCCTCAATATCAACAGAATCGATACGTAACTGTATGATGGGTGAAGGTTAACATCAAGAAAATAAGAGAAAACTATACACGATACAAATTTATTCTTTATAGTAAAATTGTATAAAAAATATTTAAAAAAATCTGTAGTATAATTTTTTATCAATGATAATGGAAAATGTATGTAAAATAAGGTAATATGAGATAGTCAAATAATTAAAAAATAAACTATAACAAAGTCAACTTAGAGTTTTAATTACAATTAAAATAGTATCCATTTTGTAATGAGGCCAAAGCTTGTATTTCAATCTAAGTATTGTTTTCTGTGAATTTGGTAATCCAGTTTTTCAGTTCGAAAACGCTCATTTAACGGTGGAATTAACAAGGCTTGAACTTGTCAGCGTCGTACTCTATTGTCAAAGTTTCTTTGTAATCTGTGTATACAAAATGAAACATCATAGGTACTTTTAATACAAAATATGAACCACTATTTAATGTTTTGTACAAAAAACGAAAGGTTCTAAAAAACTGTATTCTTATACATGTTTTATAAAGAGCTCAAAATGTAAGTTATTCTTTTATTGCCAATATTTACTTTAAAAAAATATTACTGATCATCGTACAATCATATACAACTACTAGCGACCCTCCTGCGGCTTCGCCCGCTTTTACTACTGGATTATTCATATAATGTATGTTTGCAAAGCACTTAAGATAATGTGAAAATTAATTAAACCCTAATGCAATCCCCATTTTCGTAGTTTCAATAAGGATTTTCCAATTGTTTTACACAGCAAGGATTTTTTAGTAGGTACCGTAATTTTAAATCTGTGCTACTAATCTTTTCAAGTACTTATTAAAATATATTTAAATGACTATCTTTAGATAGTTAAATGACTATTTTTAAACGGAAGAAATTATAAACAAAAACCTACCTACTAATAACTACTACAAAAAATGTGAAACCAAATATATCGCGCTGAAATAATACATTCAACTCCAATTATCCAATACGTGCAAACGCATCTAAATCTTCGTTGCTATAGAGGCAGGCGGGTTTTTTTTTTTCGAGCTTGTGGTTAATGCTGAAGGGGGTATTCTGTCCCTGATGAAAAGCAAGCACTACGTGGCTGCCTGTGAGGAAAATTAAATAGAATGCATCGGCCGGGAATCGAACCCGGGCCGCCCGCGTGGCAGGCGAGCATTCTTTCACTGAACCACAGATGCGTGTAAGGCAGGCGGGCGCGGCGGGCGCATGGCGAGTGGCGAGCCGTTTCGCAGCAAGGATATTTTTGATATTCTAACAACTTCTAAAGTACTTATTAAAATGAAAAACAGTAAAAGATAGTTTTGGTCTACATTAAATGGCCAACGTAACTAATGTACTTATTTATATACTGAGAGTAAGGGATAAGTGAAACTTGAGTAACATACAGCTGATGTGTCAACGGCGTGATGTGTGGACAATTAAATGCGTTTTTCTGTAAAACTATTCGCAATTTCGAAATAGCGTAAAAAGCAAATTTTATCTTCGTTTAACGTAGAAAATTAATAAAGTATTTTAATGGATAAGGATTAATACCATTATGGAGAAGTATCCCTCACAATAAAAAATATATTGAAATTATTATTTTTAGACAGAAATATGATCACTACACGTTTTTCCTAAAAGATAAAAATATGCTGTCGCGGCCTTTTTTGTAGATCTGATTAAGAGAAACATTACTTCAGTACATTTTTTTCATGTAGTACTTACCATTAAAGCAGCGCATGCGCGAAAGTGTCTTAACGGGTAGGACTTTATACACATTTATCGTATTTATGTTAATTTACATAAGAATGTACAAATAATAAACTATATATAAACCTTCTACGAAAAATACTCGACCTAATGGTAAAAACCGCATTAAAATCCGTTGGGTGGTTTAGAAGAAGAAGAGTTAGAAACAACAGACAGACACGAAAAGCGACTTTGTTTTATAAGATATAGGATAATATCTTTAAAGTCAAAATTAACTCATATTAATTAGTCGTTTAGAGTTATTTCGTAATATTATGATGTTTTATCAGTTTCACGCTGTATCCCGCACACAGCAGGGTAGGCAGAGAGAACCTAGTGTCAAGACACTCGCACTTTCCGCCGAATTCTGGAGGCATTGCGTGTAAAGTGGCGGAATTTATAGTTGCGCTTTGCCTCGACACCCGAGCGAAAAAAATGAAAAGATAATTTGAATAAATATCATTTTCTCGAGTGGAGATCGAACCCACAACCAGTCGATTTTACAGTCTACTGGCAAAATAAAATGTCATCTATACTTTGAAAATATTATGTACATTGTAGGTCAATACTAATAGTTATAAACTATAACTGTGTTATTATAGTAAAAATATAGGAAACGGATATGAAAGCGATCCTCCAGCGTGAAAGAGGATAATATATCGATTTGTTCAATAAACTGTTTATTAAATTGCCGACTGAACTGATACAGATCTAAAGATTATGGCCTCAAATAATGTTTATTTTATAACTTAAAAATCCTTTTATAGCTAAAAACTAGATTAAATAATAAAGACACAACAACTTGTCTGTTGTTCAATCAATCAATCAATCACATCAGCCTTTTCGGGTCCACTGCTGGACATAGGCCTCTCCCAGGGTGCGCCAAAGCTCCCGATCCTCCGCCTTCCGCATCCAGTCGAAGCCAGCAACCTTCTTCAGGTCGTCGGTACATCGAGCTGGTGGGCGCCCTACGCTACACTTATTATGATTGAAATTGTACTATAATACTGATATATGTTATTAGAATGTAATTATATCTTTATATAACTGTAGCTATTGTGTAGTGTGGAAGCGAATTAAAGCTTATTCTAATTGTTTAATTATAATTTAGACACATTCGTTATACATACATAAAGGCGGCGTAAATATGAAATTCCTTTTACGAAAATAAGCTACTGTTTCGAATTTAATGAAAACTGACGTTAATACCGTGTAATTTTATTAAGCGATAACATCTTTGTTAAAAGTTTTCATATCCAAAAGTCATTTTTGTTGCTCATATTATGAGAAATTATTTTGTAGGCGATATATGTTACTATACTTACTAAAATGAATGCCTCCATATTTAAATTATATTCTTAATTTTATGTTATTGCTTTTTAACATCTATATATATGAGTATATAAAAGGACTGGACAGTTCTCACTGACTGAGGTAAGACGCACGCACAGCACTAACCGCTGTATGTAGACATGTGAAATTTGGACATATGTTTATTTTGGTAATCTGGACATTCATTAAGAAGGGATTTTGAATTATTTTAACCCTACGGGAATGAAATAGGGGTTGAAAGTATGTATGGTTTTTTTTTTAAATCGGCACCGATTTTTACGAAATTTCGAATTCAGACTGATTTATATACTAAGAAAATATTTTATTGAATACAGGTTTATTTTAATTCTAAGGGTGTAAATGAGCAGGCGAAACTGAGCGCGTCCGCTAATATTGAAACACAAATAAAATCATTTTAGTAACAAATTAAAATACTAGAGAGAGATAATATTTAGAAATATTACTGATAACAGTAATTTATTAAACAAAATTTATTAAGAATTTCTTTATTTAATTTCCTAGTAAATTATGCAAGAGCCAAACATCGTTAGAGAATTCGATGGTCTCAAAGAATTCCATAACTATGAGCATAAATCTTTAGAACAATGTGAGAACTCGCTCCTCGAACCTTCATTAGTAAAGAAAACAATCGTTGCTGTCCTAATAACTTAGTAATGACCCTCGTGTCATATATTCTTTAAAAAACATAAATGTGGAATAAGAGAATGCCTGGAAAATAAGGAGGAAGGTGGGGAACGTATTGTCTTAATACTAGGTTCAATTTGCCACCTTGTTCAATTCTAGCTACAGTGTGAAGCTAAAAAGAACCTATCGTTTTCCTTTAAAGATTTTTTCTTTATTTTTTGTTTAGCTTTATAGCGAGCTAAGCGGGTTTATAGGTTTTCTAGCTGAGTAAGAGGCGAAGCAATGAGTTTAATTTATTATAAAAATTACAATTATCAAATTTGCACCTATATTACATATTTTAATAATAAATAACCTCAATAAGTTACTTCTTATCATCCACGACTAGCCTCAATAAGTTAAAGAAGAAGAATCTTAGGTTAATTTATATACCTAATTAATTAACACTCTATACTTACGCACAAAACATCTAATGGTTCCATGTTTACAATAGGTGTTTATCTACAGCCAGAAGGCAATTTGCATATTAAGGTCCAGCGGTCAATTCGATCTCCTCATAGCTCGTAAAAGCGAAGCTAAATATCCCTTTACGATTTCAACCTTGATTGTCTTTAAATACTGCTCCCTTATCCCTATATATTTTATCAATATTTTATAAAAAAAAAATACAGTCGAATTGATAACCTCCTTTTCTTACAGAAGTCGGTTAAAAAAACACAAAGAAAAGGCAACATGGGGACCTATTGTCAGCCTCATTAAGACACTTCCGCCCCCCACTTTCTGCCAAATTCTGGAGGCATTGCGTGTTGAGAGGCGGAACTCGACGCCGCGTTTTGCCTCACCAATGTGCGTAGTGTATAAATTTAATTTCAAGTATATTTCATTTATACCTATCGGTAAGTATTTTCGATTGTTAGCATATAAAATATTATATCTATTTTATTGGGAAAGTACTTCTATCAAGACTGTTTGTTTTAGTATTTCAAATCTGATTAAAATGGAATATTGCAAATTTGTCTTTGAGATGTAGGTAACACTAGAATTACAGCAATTTTCCTTTTCGTAAGCTTTGTATAACAGTGACGTGCTCGTACTTTTTATTCGAGCTTTCGAATTTTAGAAACTGTATATTCAAAGGCAACTTTGAAAAAAAAAATTATGAATGTTTTTGTTTGGACTCGTTGTTATCGTACTGGCGTCGATTCACTTACAAAAAATGTTTTTATTATATTTATGTAACTAGCCTTTAAGTTAAGTTTTTTTAATTGGAAAATTTAAGACAAAAATGTTAAATTTGATAAAATTAATATATTTACATTTAAGAAGAGAGTTTATTGTGAGATTTTAAAGCAAGCAAGCTATTATTTTGCCCTTTAATTTTTTTTTTGATGTTTGCATGTGGAACATAATAAAAAAAGTAAATTAAGATATTTAGAATATAGGCGATAGTGTAAAGATAAAATATTATCGACGTTTCGTAGCCATTTTGACAATTATAAAAATGGTGGAAAATAAAGAATAAAGTAATCTATTTTCTCAACTACATGACTACATTTGTCCTTTTGTCACTGCAACGTGACTTGTTACTAGTTTATCTATTTGTAGCTCTATCCTCTACCTTCTGCCGTTCCGGACATGGCGTGTTGGGTGGAGGTCCCAACGCCTCATACGTCGCCACTTGACACACCAGCGGGAACGCATTGGTACCTGTCGCCTTGGGGCCTTAAAAAATTATATAAAACTTAAAAGATTATATTATTTTTTTTCTTATATAAAAATATTTCTTATTTAATAAGCCGAGGCCGACCACCTTTGAGTTGTTATCTTAAAGCTACCACCAGTAGAAATGACACTACTGACATTCTTGATAAATACCTAAGAGACTTAAACGTTTGTGAATAATATGTAGGTATGTACATTTATATCCAACTGTGCCGAGCATTCTTGATGAATACCTAGAAAGTATTTTGAATCTCGACTCTTTTAAAAACATAACTATTTTGTGAATTTTCCAAAAGAACCTTGAATAAATAAACTCAACCTTTATATTAAATCTTTACAATTGTCTATTTGGAATTTGTATCTGAAAAACTAGTTACAAAAGACTTTAAAGAGAATAATCGAATTAAAGCTTGTTTAGAGTGATCAATCAATTTGGATAATGTTACTTCAAATCTGGATGAGTGTTTTATTTATAAAGAACCATTTTATAAACTGAGATATCCTATTAATTAAGAGAAAAGTATTCTAATTATGATAAATTTGTTTTAATACTTCTAGAGGTATCTAGTAAAATAAATAATATATATTTTTTTTCTGCTTCATGTAGTAGGGTAGACAAAGGAAGCCTGAGCCAGAACTGAACGCCGTTTTTAGCCTCGACACAAGGGCGAAGAAATAAAAATATTAAGTATTCCATTTCCTAAAGTGGGAATCGAACTCACAACCTGTCGTGTTTATGGCCACACGCTTATGCCCCATCCCCACCATTAGCCTCATAAATACCACATACAAATACATGTTTAATACCACATATAAACACATGTTTTACAGGTAATTAACAAGACTGAAAGTATGTTAAAATTTGTATTGTATCGTTGTATGAAGTACCTAGGTGGGGCAGGCACGGGAGCGCATCACAGCATCCGGCCGCATAGTTGAGATGGCGCCCTGGGAGGAATGCGCCCGCTACGGCCCACCTTTTGAAAGCCTTTCTAACAACTTAACCCCTTTGTTAAATCGCCCACGTAACAACCCTAACTTGACGTATTTATATTATAATAATACAACATAATATTTATAAAGTATTTTATTAAACATGTTTTTTTGTAAAATAGATTAATTAAAACTGACATTTACAACAAACAACTATAAAATTCTTTGTTTTCTATAGCTAGTATACTTAAATAGGTCCTGCTTTGGGAATAGTAATAGTATATTCGATTAGAGAGAGATCGCCATGCGCGAGAGTCTAAAATAGATACACCAGATTCAATAAAACTTTGAACACGAAGTTTAACGTATCACTTGAAGACGGGTAGGGGTACACTGAGGTTAACTCTAATACATTTATTTCGATACATACATACATTCATATTTTTAATAACTATTTGCATTTAGCTTTAAGTTTCGTGTTCATTTTTTAATTTAAATTTTAAATTATTCATACATTACAAGTTGCTTTTAAATTCATCTATGGAAAATCGAAAAAAAATATTTGCAAACCATCTTTTTTCAACTTCACTCTGTATTCCACATATAGCAGAGATAGGGAACCTAGTGTTAAAATACTCCGTTCCCCATTTTCCGCCGAATACGATTAATTGCGTATTGAATGGCGGAACTCAACACCGTCGCGCTTTTTGCCTTGGTATCAGAGCGAAGAAATGATAATAATAATTCGAATTCGAAATGGGAGTCGAACTCACAACCGTCGCGTTACAGTCACACGTTGTGCCTGCGCCCCGTTAACCTCATTAAAATCATCTTAAAATATTTAATTAACAAATAAGTACTTTTAAGTTAAGTACCTTTGTGAACTCAAAGAAATACTTTAGTAGTTTGCTATGAATGTAAAGAAATATCTTTATTATTCTCATTCTTTATGCCAATTTTCTGTTTTCTGAACACGAAACCAAAAGAGCACTTTCACATCAAACATTTATTAAGTACCTATAGTATGCACATCAATATTATGTTTTTCTACAGACAGTGTATATAGACGGATGTAATTCCTATCAGGTTAAACAAACATTTCCATACAAACATTATTTTATTATTAGACCTATCTATAAGTAAATTTAATATAGACAGTGTGTAGATATAAATAAATACAATTTAGACATTTAGGTTGTTTGGAAAATATACTTAATTTCCTCCCTAGGAACAGTTTTTATTACAGGGCCTCTCGTATGTCTAAAACTTATACATTAATAAAATTCTTTTCATTATGTTCAAACAACAATAGCAACGATATTATACATTTTCATATAAATAATATATATGGAAAAAAAATTGAAAGCCTGATGTTCAAATAATTTTCAGTTTAGTAATTTAATCTACAAAATTGATAAACTATAACATATTAAATAAATAACATATCTTAGAAATCTTAGAAATCTAATGTTATGGAATATTTAACAATTTCTCATGCACAATTATTTAAATATCTTTGACTCATAGTAAAAAATAAAAAAATACTTATGATATTATGAAAAAATGAAATACAAATGGAATACATTAGGCCTGTCAGTAAATTATAATATTTATTTTTATATTTATATCATCGTTTTCTTGCCAATATTGATTTTTTAAAAGTTTGTATGTTTATTTATGAATATGTGTATACGTACTGACAGGTAAAACCCATTAAACTGGAGACATTTGAAATAACTTTTAATATAATTATCAAAGATATTTCACAAAATTTATTGCAAATAGATATTAGAAATGATTCAATTGTAATATATTGGAGTTGTAATATAAAATACGGGTGTGTGAATCAAAACTAACTTTATGGAGCCGGTGCATTCAAGTTACTGGTTGAATACGACAAAGCTACTGAAGCATGCATTGATTTTACGCTTTACAATAACAAGAATAGGTGTTATTCAATTTTCATTGTTCCGTATAACAATATTGATAGTTTCTACAATAACTACGATACAAAAGCTCTTATTCTTATCAGATAAAAGCACAGGTTAGAAGCTCATTGACTAGACTTGACAGACAGACTCATTGTTATATATATACTACAGTTTCTCCATACAATCAATAGTTTCAGTAATTAGAAATACGTGAAATTGACTAGAAGCGCTCTCCTTATATTTTGATATATACTTCGTGAACAAAAAATCTTAAACAGTTTAAATAACAGTGTAATAAATAAATGTGCATAATATTACTTTTGTAAGAAATACATAAAGTTGCAAGTAACAATATATTTATTTAAAAAACAAGAAACATGTGTGTAAGAACAGCGCTTTAGAGATCAGTATTCAATTTTTTAAACAAATACTTTACAAAATAAACGTATAAAAATTGACAAAATAACTTTAGTCTTTGGAAAGTTCAATATTTCAATGCATACATATTATATTTCGTGTTTATAGAGAGAGTATCAGTTAATAAATATCGAATGAGCTATAAGCTTTTTGAACTGATATCGATGATTGATTGAATTCACAGGTGAGTTCAATTTACGCTCTTTTTGATACGATTAAAATGCATATCTTTCTTTATCTTTGCAATTATGTTTGAAAAATTATTATTCAAATGTTAAAATCGTTATGCATATTTACTACAAAATTATTTAATCAATAATTTTAATTGTTTTTCAATATTCAATTAATATATAGCTTATTAAAAGCAAGAAAATTGACAGATAAAAGCAACAATAAAATTGACTACAATACATTGGTTATCTTGTTAAGTTAGTTGATCCCTAGTACATATGTACATATATGTATGTATATTAAAACCTGTGATAAAATCAAACAGTAAATATTTGCAGCATAGAGTGCACACTATTACATAGGTAACCTTATTTAATTTCGTTTCTTTCGTCGCACATTTAAAAGGTTATATTCATATATTAACCACATACTAATTAATTATATATAATCTAAGTATATTATTCTTAACTAAAACATCAGGAGTATCTATCTCCATACAAATACAATCTCATTATATATGTATTATAACAATTAACATTTCGTATTAATTCATTCACAATTTCACAATATCTAACTACACTGACCACTCAATTCGCGAGTGAAGCCTCGAGTTTGTATACCGTCTCGGTATTTAAGTAGAGTTCGGTATGTAAAGGAATCACGCGGAACCCGCGGTGGCTTGGCTCACCTGTGCGTTTGGATTATCCGCTGGCACAGATTGTACGTCAGGGTGAGGGTATACGTCCACGTCCGTGCCTGGTGCGAAGTCCGGGGGCTCCTCTGGGGGCGCGGCGGCGGGTCGGATGTTGTCCAGCCGCGGGCGTGGCGAGTAGCGCGGCGTCAGCGCAATGCCCCCAACGACTGGGTGCGATTGGCGATTCCCGCCTGTAGTACGTCGTGCATCAGCCGCTCGTTCTCTTGCCGGACTGAGGACAAAGAGACAGCTTAATCATAGTTAACATTTATCTAATATAACTCATGGATTATTTTGGGTTAAACTGGTGTATTGCAATCAATTAGTTTTAGGATCTGTGTATTATTTAGGGTAACAATCTGATAAATCTTTTGAGGCTAATATGATGCTTCAATGATGATCATGTCCATTCGTTGAGCTCTCACAATGTCTCTAGAATTCGGCAGAAAATAGGTAGCGGAGTGTCTTAACACTAGGCTCCCTCTGCTATGTCCGGGATGTAGAGTAAAGCTGATAAAACATGATAATTATAGGAATCAATAAATTATTATAATATAAATCTATGTAATGTTAAATGAATTATCATTTTAAATAAGTTAATAAGCAGCCAGAAAATTATTTAGTTAATTTTTTTTTTGTATTAGTATTACAGGAACATTTGTAATCAGAGTTACAAATACCTCCCACGGAGGACATGTGAAGAGGAGACGATACAACGAAGTCGTTACTGTCACGCGACGAGCTCATAAACATCAAACATGTCATTAAAGTTTCTACTTCGACACCAACTTTTACCGGATCATCATGTGGCGTAGTAATACATAAAGTTATACGTAATTTTGTATCATCTTTAAGTAAGCCTCTTCTTTATGTATAATATGTATATACTTTTTTATGCGGCGTTGAGTTCCTTCAGTCAACACGCAATGCCTCAAGAATTCGGCAGAAAGTGGGGAACGGAGATCACTTGAATATAAAAAAAACCGGACCAGAAGTCTTCCCATCGAGGGTTCCGTATAAAAATTGGATGTTTTTAAGGCGAATATTTTTTAGGACTTAACCACAAATGTACAGTTTTCAGATTTTTCCTAAGGTAATACTATCTGTAGATGTTAGCTGCCAAAGTTTATAATTCTACGTTTACCGGAAGTAGCCTATTAATTTTGATTCCTTCGCGTTCCTATTAATTTTGATTCCTACGCGTTTTTAGCTATATAAACGGCCATATCTTTTTTTCCTTTTATTACATTTATGGTACCTATATCAATTAACGTTAACCTTAAGTTACAGACCAGGCCAAATAGAGATAAAGCTTGCTATGTTGTTGACTTTTCCTTTCTATACTAAATAGAACAAATAAATAAATCAACTTCACGCTGTATCTCGCACACAGGAGGGTAGGTAGGGGGAACGTAGTGTTAAGTAATTTCATTCCCCTGTACATAATAGAGAGGGAAGGATATTTTGGGAAGAATGCAACAACAAACTAATCAGACCAAAAACCAACTGAGTGGTAAACGTGAGTCATGGTCGTTGTTCGAGGAGAAGAGTAATAAACTAAATATTAAATTAAATAATTGTATTATATTTTGCAAATATTATATGTTAATAAGTTTCGTGACGCCATCTACAATTATATGAAGAAGAATGGCTTTTGGTCTCCTGTCTTTGTCCTTTTTAAATAAAATGTTAATAGGGTAAAACCCGGATAGTTGCCACACTTTTTGAAAAAGCTCTTTTGTTAGAAATGTATACCACTACATTACCTATTCAATGTGTGTTCTTAAACATAGTATATTAATCTTCTAACTTAGCCAATTTTTTCAAATATAAATATTATTAATTTTGAGTACAGCCTGTTTTATGTGGCCAAAAAAGGGGATAGTTGCCTACTATGGCGGATACTAGCCTAACGTTAAAAATGGTTCGGGGGATACTTGCCTGTCTATTTTTTTTCCAATAAAAACGAACTTATATTAATTTAAGTAATCACTTTTTGTTATTGAACACAATCTTTCATTAAGTATTAATCAAAATCAATATAATTATAAAATTACAACAAAATAGACTCCAAAATGGTAATTAAGTATAAAAATAAAAATAAAATATTACTATTTATTTTAAAGGTAGAACAACAAAAAAAATAAGAATTAACTTTGGCATAGCATCTATTAAATAAGTATTCAGTTCTAATTACTTACTGAGATCCTTTATAATTATTACCCAAACAACACTTAAAAGTACTAAGGTTTTAACATTTTAAATTTGAACATGTAATTTTTTAATTTAAAAAAATAATTAAATATTAGTATTTATCTTAAATATTAAAAATAATTATGGGAATAACTTTGGCATTAGTATTGATTATTACCAGAAGCCAAGGTTTTCAACTTGCCACATCTCATGCAATGGTTTTTGAATGTTGTACAAGTTTGCTCACATTGTATCCAATCTGATTTTGATTTAGTTAAATTATAATTTTCAAAACATTCTACACAATAATTATCAACTTTAACTTCTTTGTTGGTATTTCATTTTTTTGAATTTGCTAATAGATATTGCTATTTTGAATTTCTTAAGCTTCGAGAGGATATGCCATAAATCCGGGATATTTCGTTGATACTTTTTAGTTTTTTATTTAGATCTTCGAACGCAAGTGCTAAGCTATCTTCTGTCCAGCTGATGTGGCGCGGCACCACGCCTGGCTTTCGTTTATACTTGCGAGGCATTTTGCTGTTGAGAATTTATTTTATTTAAGATAAACTATAGTAAAGCCCAATAAAAATATCACCAAGAAAAAAAGGTAAAACCAAATGAAAAAAATAACTAAGAAAAAAACCTGTTTGCTCGTTAAAATGTCTAGTTACGAATAGTTGCCCCAGGGCAACAATCCGCAAAAGACAGTAAGGCAACTATCCTTTTTGATACGGATACTTGCCCTTTTTATTTACAAAATAAATAAAACATATTTAACAACAAAACGTTTATTACAGTGCAATTTAAACTCTAATACAATCAAAGAAATAATTATTTTACTGAAACCGCAATTAGTTATAATTATATTTAACGGAGATTACTTGCCAATATAATTCTGATGCTCGTCAAAGTATCGTCGCGGAAGATTTTTACTCACACGGACAAAACTCGTGCACCTACTTCGACAGCTGATGCGGCACCGAGTCCTACGCGGGGGACGCTTCTTATTATGATCAAAAAGAAACACTGTCAACACGTCAAACATAGAGCATTTGAAACTGAGGCATGTATCCGTCCGAGGCAACTATCCGGGTTTTACCCTATAAATGCTTTAGAAGTTTTTCTTTTAATAGATTATTCCAATAAGTTTAGTATTATTTCTACACATATTTTGAATATACTTTACAAGAATAACAACATTAAATTATAAAACATGAAGAAAGGCTTCCGTTACAGTATTAAACGACTACATATTCATACATGTACATGTCGCGACCTCATAACTCGCAACGTAGCGCACCAATCTTTTTTAATTAGCTCTCACCCAGTACTGAAACGTTAAAAGGCTTAAAATTTCCCATAGTTAAGCTATTTGTTCGTGGAATATTTTTATTTCGCTTCAAATTAAATAATAATTTCTATAATTTGAAGCGCCAATGGCATCTTTTAACATGGTCATGAGGTGTCTTACGTAGGCGTATCATGGTTATAGGTTCAATTTTCACTCATTGTATCTACTCATTGTATGTACTCAGTGTATGCTACGCTAGCTGTAGCTAGTTAGTTAAGGTTTATTCTGGTTTGTTTCAAAATCTTTTTATGCCTTATTTTTTTTATACATATATTACATAAATATGTATAAAACCACCATTTGTTAAGGTACAACAAGGCAAGGCAAGAAATATATTTAAAATAACTTTCATTCACAATTAATTCTGTGAATCCAAGCAAATAACTTCTGACAGTTTTTAAAGTTGTGCGAAGCAACATTAATTGGCTAAAACAAATAAATGTTCTTTAAGATTTGCAAATTCTTTAAAAACTTTATCGCATTTAAAGGTATTATAAAACTATTATAGGCCCTTGATTTCTAAAATGGATGATTTATTTGTAAAGTTTGGGAACATTCTTACTTTGATAACTTTAAAATAATTATATTTCTTGTTTGTACAACAATTATCATTAATATAAAACTTAAACCTTTTCATTTTGTTTCATTTTAAAACTATTTACTTACCGCAACAGGAAATTTATGATAGAAAATATTATAATTAAGGCCAATTTATTATCATTAGTATATAAATATTTTACGTTTATTATTCTTTCCAATAAAAATAAGGCCATAAACCTTATTTTTAAAAATATAACTTTTAAAACATATTTTCGTTATTTACTAATAAAAATATACAAAAAAAAAACGTATTCAACGAAAGCTTTAAACTTAGACAAGCTTTTGATGAAGCAGGGGTCGCAAAATTAGCGAGGGATAACTTTGTTAAGCGCGCTCTGTCTGAGAAAATGCTTGGAATTGCGAATTCTTTGTGTCATTGAAACGATTTTGGCCGTGTTTGGCTTTTAAAAAGCTAAATATATTTTATTTTGTTGTCGTACATATTAAAATATAACGTTGTGATTATATATATATAAATATTATTATGTATTCTTTTTTTTATTTATGTAGTGAATGTAAATCATCAAAAATGATGGTTGTAAATTGTGAGGACAATTTTCATTCAGGCAAATGAACTATTTGCAACTTCTTCGTCATGATCAAAGCGCGGCGTTGAGTTCCGCCTTCTAGTAAATTATATCTGTATATGCCCAATATAGTGCCTAATATAATGCCTAATATAGTGCGAAAGTGCCTCAGCTACATATGGGAAAAAACTAAAAAAAAAATATTAGTAAAAACTAACACATAACCCAAAGTTATTATATTATTTAGAAATATTCAGAAATATACGGCTTAGCTTTTTTATTTAATAAATCGTTTTATGACATTTTTTAATAAAATCTGTAATAACTTCTCTATTAGGTTATACAACTCATAACAAAATTATATTTACATATTTTGTTAATGGAAAGTGTCGGGTTTTTGGTTATAAATTGTGGTTTAATATGACAACTATGATAGGAATTTTATCCCTTTCCCCAGGGACCCTATATGTTTGTGTCACTTCGAACAAATGCTCACGTCATTCAATAGTTCTTGGATGTTCCATGACATTTATCTTTTTGTTTCCTTTTTTTTTATATATTATATATTTTTTAGTTGAAATGGTAATATGTTATCGATGACGTTTTTTCGTACGAATAAGTAAATTTCCGTAAATTGAGAATTTATAATAAAATATTAGCATTAATCATGTTTATTGATGAAGTTTACTTATTTTCGTAATCATTTTTTATATAATTCTCATCCGGTTATGTCAATTTGTAGCGTGAAGCTCTGAATTTAACGATTTGATACAAAAATTATCGTATTTCGTACCAAAAAGGTACGTAATATTAAAAAACCTTAAGATACTACACAAATTAAATTAACAATGCATTTACACATGCCTACATTATTAATTGAATTATATAAAAAAGTAAATTTATAAAATTCTACTTCATCTAGAGACACTAAATCCTTGTTGAACTCAATGTAAAGGTAGTCGCGGCGTTAATCAACGGGACACACCTTATATAAATTGACAAACTTATTTTGTATGAAATTAACTGTAAATACAAGTTGTAATGGGTTTTTTTTTTCAGTAATATAAACACAAATTTGTCTTATTTATTTTTTTCCTTTATTTCTACTCTAAATTCTCATTTTTCTCCAAATTTAATCAATATAAAATAACCATTGCTGCAGAACCCTATTAGTTTAGGTTGCGTTAATTTAAAAACAATTTAATTTTTCAATACTTCATCTACCTCGATTAATATTTTCGATAAACGGTATTCATAGACGAGACGATGTTTTGAGTTACAGAACGCTAAACAAGTGTAAATGCATTCATGGATACGTATATTTTTTTAAAAGGAATTCTTTTATTGAAATTCTTTTGTTGAAAAAAAAAACAAGTTTGCAGTAGTAATTTCCGTCGGATTCTTTATGGAAATAAAAAAAGGTTGAAATTTTTAAGAACAAATTTCTTTACTTAACCTGATTAAATAGATGTCTGAATATTTTCTTGGTAATTCAATTGATTAAGAGGATTCAAGATCAATAAGGAAATTTAAAAAGAATGTACTAACATTTTAACGATTTTAACAATGCAATAATTTTTTTTTAAATTTCACGCTGTGTCCTGTGTGGGTATACAGAAGGAACTTGGAAATCTAGTGTTAACACTCTCTTCCTATTAAGACACTTCCGATGAGTGGCGGAACTTACCGCCAAGCTTTATTACCCGGAGAAGAAATCGTACGCACAACCTTCACGTTTACAGTCGCACCCTTGTTCCCTTGCGCCACAATAGCCTCAATTTTTATTTAGTCGTAAGAGTTCTTTAAAGATTTATTATTAAATAAAATTTATTCTATAATTAAAATCTACTTTCTTTCCATTTTATAGTAAATATTCAATATAAGTAGAAAGTAACAAGAGATGAAGTAGAAATTATTATGAGTTCCTAAGGCGCTCACGTTATTAGTTTTAAGATGGTTATTCATAATATAAGTTAATTTTGTATCTAGTATTACTTGCTTAAATGAAAATAGGTCTACTAATATTGAGAAAAGTAACTTTATTAAAAGTATTCTAGTATTTTATATTTACCAGCAATTTCCTAAGATGAAAATAAGGACGTTTTACAACTTTTCATAATATTATTAATACACCAGCAATCTTCTTACATAATGTACTGAATCGATACTAATTAAAAAGTCCATAAATCATAATAAGATATAAAAAGAAAGGAAGAATACGTTTAGATTATATATAAAAAAATATGTTAAAAAAGATTTTTCCTTGTCACAATAAAAGGTGTCTTGTATGGAGCTTCCGATTACCATAAATTTATTAGTATAGAAAGCTCGAACAATCGACTATATTTTTCAGACTAGCATACAAAATGAGGTCTTTAAATCTCCATAAGTTGTTTTTTGTCTTTAAGAAAATATTTTATTTATATACGTCTTTACATAAAACAATATAAAACATTTTAATATATGAGTATATAGATTAAGTTATAAATAGTAATTTAATAACTTTTAATTTAAAATACGAGTATATTTTTTACTTAATAAAAATGTACTTAATACGTTTAAAGAAGCCAATAAACAGTATTTCTTACTGAAGTTCAAAGCTAGAGGCAATTGAGCGGTAGCTTAGTTCCGTTCTGAAAGTGTTTTTAAATTAAAATCCAATAAAAGAACTATTTGTGTATTAAAGATTTTAGTCTTTCTATTTTTTGATTAGCATTATCTAATAAACAATTATGTTTACGTAAATCCAAAAACCCAATAAGCTTTGACATTCGACTTTCAATAACTTTTTTAGCACTCATGAGATCTATGAGCACATTTAATATTTTATTTATAACAGTATACTGTAATTCTCAGTCAAATTTCAGCTCTATGGGTATTTTGTTATATGAGTTTACCGGATTAAAGACATTTTACACACAAATCTAATTTTATTTATATAATTACGGTCACATTTAATAAATTGGCCTAAAACGAATTTTGATATATTTTGGGAAGCCCCATCACACAGAGTAGAGACGAAAATCTAATATTACATTACTTATCCTTTCCTTTCAATGCCATTATAATTTAATCGAATTCAGATTCGACGGTCAAATACTTTGAAATACAATGTGATATCAAGGGTCAGCACCACTTTAAATGAAACCACAGTTTTAACTACTCTATAAAAGCCTAATATAATTCAGAAAAAAAATCCCAAAAATGAAAAAGTTATTTTTTCAAACAAAACAAATAATAAAATTATCGTTTTAAATTAAACGCCATTTGTAAAGTATAATATAAGCACGCACACACTTACCTGTCAAAGCGGCAACGACGCGCACGTATGTGTGCGTCACACGAAATACAGGTATGGATAAAATTCGTGAAATCAAAAAAAATCCTACGTCCAAACTGTTGAGGTACCTTGATTAATTTCTTTAGTTCTGGGTTTGAAATATTTTACCCTATATGCAGTTTCAGTAAAAGGAGCGCTGCCTCTTCCACCCTGTATAATTTTACGCTTACAACATTTATTATTAAATATTTCTAATTCTCAACGTTGAACTATCATCGTATAAATAACTCACCATTGGAGAGCTCTCACTCCATTCAAAGTTGAGCTCAGAAAATGTAATATAAAGTAGAATACATGAAGTTGTTGCGTCACTAAGTTTGTACTTTATGTACAGCGTGCTATTGAAATATCTCGTGTTACACTTTTAACTCGTATACGATATATATTTTTATTTAAACAATAAAAATACTTATAAATTATGAATATCTGTAAGTAATATTACAGAAATAATTCTGGGATAATTTAATTGTCCATTGACCTATATATCTAACTAGCGGACGCGCGCAACTTCGCTTGCGTATTTAAGGGTGAATTCTAATAACCCATGAAACATGTGTTCAATTAAATATTTTTAAGAGTCTAAATTTCAAATTTTATAAAAATCGGTGGCGATTTAAAGATTTTTCCATACACACTTTCAACCCCTTATTTGCACTCTTAGGGGCTGAATTGTAGAAAACCATGAAACATATGTTCAATTAAATATTTTTAAGAGTCTAAATATCAAATTTTATAAAAATCGGTGGCGATTTAAGAATTTCCCCATACAAACTTTCAACCCCTTATTTGCACCCTTAGGGGTAAATTCTAGAAAACCATGAAACATGTGTTTAATTATATACGTTTAAGAGTCTGAATTTCAAATTTTATAAAAATTGGTGACGATTTAAAAAAAACCTATACAAACTTTCAACCCTTTATTTGCACCCTTAGGGAGAGAATTCTAGAAAACGATGAAACACGTATTCAATTAAATACTTTTAAAAATCTAAATTTCAAATTTTATAAAAATCGGTGCCGATTTAAATTTTTTTCCATACAAACTTTGAACTAGGGGTTCACCCCTTTAGGGTTAAAAATTTTCAAAATCCCTTCTTAGTGGATGTCCAGATTACGAAATTAAACTTTTGTCCAAATCTTACATTTCTACGCACAGCGGTTACGGCTGTGCGTGCGTCTTACCTCAGTTAGTGAGGACAAGTCCTTTTATATATATAGATTAATGTCTTTCATATCCTCATCATCACACAGAGGTCACTTATATTTCACATATAATTGTAGTTAATTCTGATATTTAATAATTAGAAGTTGTTAACGGCAGTTGGATATAGAATATTACAATAGATTTTAGCACTATAACAAGACTTCAATATAAAATAGTTTTTTAACGAAAAATAATTTTAATAATTAAATAATAATAGTTTCTCCTGTTAATACTCACTCAGGCGGATTCTTAGGAGGAGGAGAAGACTTTATTCAAAACTATGTGATACTATTAAATAAAGTTGTCATTACGAGTATGTTCCCATCAAATTCGCAAACGAAATTATTTTTCAAGATCAAAAACAATTTATTTATGTGTTTTGTTAACTGTTAGCTTATTTTAGTTAACAAAACAGTTTATTTTATTTAATAAAATATTATTTTTATTCACCCTTAAATTATAAATACAAGATGGTTGTCACTCTGTTCTTAATTTGAATTTCAGTAAAAGTTTGGGCTCAAGTTTCCAAACAAGTTCGTAACTTGTTTTCAACGGCCCTCCAAATTGTATCAAAATTCAAAGTATTTAAAAAATCTATTTAATTTGCTTTATATTAAATTCTCTAATTTCAGCTTCATCTATTGTATACACTATATGAATAAATAGTTTTAATCGAATAGTTTTAATTATCTATATTTTATAATTAATGGATTGTGTATTTATATTTATCAATATTTATACTGCAATACCTAAGAGTATTATATAAATTTATAGAAGCGTGAAGGGTTTTAAAATATTGGAAACAGCATACGTTTTCATTAATTAAGTCATACAACCATGTAAGATGAACAATAACGCTAGGTCTGTAAGGCATAAGCATGACCGAATGCGGACAATGGCAACATCTCCCCCGCTTTAACAAGAGATCAACATAAGGAAACATCTCATTCAACTTCATATTTATGAAGAAAAGTATTATTAATCGCGGCTCAGCGGCACAAGGGTGTGGCTGTAACGCGACGGTTGTGGGTTTGATCCCCACTCCAGGGAATGAATTATTATTTACTAATATTTTCATTTCATCACTCTGGCATTTTGGCAAAAGCCCAGCATTGAATTCCGCCAGTCAACACGCAATGCTGCGAAAAATTCGGCAGAGTGAGGGAACAGAGTGTCTTAGCACTATGTTCCCTTTATCTATCTTGTTGTGTGCGGAATACACAGGGTGAAGCTGATTTTAGTTCGGGATTTTTATTTAATTTCAACTGCCAAACATTTAGACCAAACATTTAGAACAAATAAGTACTAAATATCAATTAATTCCGTTTATTTTTTGTGTCTTTGTTAAAAATTTTGGAAATATGAAATGTGTTTCTAAATATTTTTAACATCCTATAACATTAACAAAAATTAAATTATTTTTTACGCATTATTTTGAATACAAAAAGTTATATTAAAAATCGAAATAAGAAAACATTGAAAAATATCATTATATGGTATTTTTAATCTATAGGCATCGTATTAAAATTTGTTCAACCCTTTCGGGGCGAACAATAGAAAGACAGATAAGAATAATTAAAAAGCTTTTACTTTGACTTGGGTTAACGGCCGCCCGGTACCTACCGAGATATGCTTGTTCCGAATATTACAGGTACAGGTATTTGATCTTGTGACCTAACACTGAGTTACTGAAAATATTTAGTTAGTTAGTTAGTTTAGTACAAATTATGTTACTAAGCTTATATTATACAGGGTGGAATCGTCAGCGCCACTTTAAATGAAACCACAGTTTTAACTACTCTATAAAAGCCTAATATAATTCGGAAAAAAAATAATTCTCAAAAATGAAAAAGTTTTTTTTTCAAACAAAATAAATAATAAAATTATCGTTTTAAAATAAAACGCCATTTGTAAAGTATAACATAGGCACGCACACACTTATCTGTCAAAGCGGCAACGTCGCATACGTCTGTGTGCGTGACACGAAATACAGGTATGGATAAAAATCGTGAAATGAAAAAAAAATCCTACGTCCAAACCGTTGAGGTGCCTTGATTATTTTTTTTAATTCTGGGTTTGAAATATTTTTCCCTATATGCAGTTTCAGTTAAAGAAGCGCTGCCTCTTCCACCCTGTATATGTCTCAAACTCTATCTAATGGTCGTAAAAATTTAAATAATATTATTTCGTTTTTAAGTGTCTATTAGGCTTCAAATGTATTAATTTCAATAGTGCTAAGACACTCTGTTCCTCATTTTCCGCCCAATTCTGGAGGCATTGCGTATCGAGTGACGGACTTAGCATCGCGCTTTGCCTTTTACACCAGAGCGAAGAAATGAAAATTGTAATATTTCATTTCCTCGAATGGGAATCGAACCTACAACCTATCGCGTTTACAATCACATTTTGTACCCTAGGGCTACGTCTGGCTACAGATACTTTTGTTTTATACATATAGGTAAAAAAATATATAAGTAAAAAATATATACAAAAATCGACTTTTAATTTCTAAGCACAGAATGATAAAACCTGTCAAATTCGCCTATAGTCTCAGTCAAAAGTAATTAATGACTTTAACATTAGGTCGTAAATCAATTACACTCTGCGGTGCGATGCGTGAACGCCGTCGTCGGGTGCCAGATTAATTTACGAGTTTAGGCTCATTCAACCTTTTTATAAATCTCCACGCCTCGCATATGTATACAGACGTCCAAATGATATACGCTTTGATATATATATATATATATATTTGTTTTTTGATTTGTGGGTTCGATTGCTACTCGAGAAAATGAAATATTTAATATTTTCATGTTTTCGCTCTGGTATAGAGAGGCGGCGTTGAGTTTCGCTACTAAACATGTCTTCAGAATTTGGCAGTTATTAAATACGTACAGACTACAGATGTATTTTTCAATTGTCTAATTACCAAAAGAGAAAGAAAAGCAGTGTATTTGCCTATTTTGTGATTAGCTTTATATATATTGTCCAAATAAAAAATATTGCACAAAATAAAAAATATATAACTAAATAAAGCTTTATCCATCAATAGCAATATCACCATACAAATTCAACAAACGTAAGCTCTACATATTCTCAATCCATAATATGTCAATCGCAATGGAATATTGCAGCGTATGACAGAAAGACAGATTACGAATGGATAACGCGAACTTCGATTTATATCTCGTAACATGTTTATTTTCCACCGATACTACTTCGAGATATCTCAATTGGAGATAAAAATAGCTTAAGCTTATAACTTCCTGACAGTGGAGGGTTCCGGAAGTACAAATGAGGTGGAAATAGCTTTGCCAATTTGAATATAAATGTGTCCAACGACGAGGTGTACTTCCCAGGTATTTTTTAAATATTGTCACTTGATTTTATACAATACTAGCGGCCCGCTCACGGTTTCACCCGCGTGAACTATGTTATTATTCATTTCTGTCTCCATGGCTACGTCCTAGTGATGTCTATGCAAAATTTGAGACTCCTAGCATTTGTAGTAACGAAGTTTCATACAAACTTTCGACCCCAAAAACAAACCCTTAGAAGTCGAATATTGCAAATTCCCGTCTTAGCGAGCACCTACGTCCTATAAATAATTCCTATGCAAAATTTGAGATTCCTAGCACTTGTAGTTTCTGAGATTTCGTGATGAGTGAGTGACCTTTCGATTTTATATATATAGATAAAAATACACATTCTTAACTTTTATTAATTGTATTGTATTTTTCGGACCATAATTCTTATATGTATTATATAATATTAATATTTTTTACCTTGGCAATTTCGTCTTTTAAACATAGTTCTCCACTTTCTATCTATTTTACTTGGAGATTTTGGATAGTAGGTAGAATAACAGCGTCAAAAAATATATATTTTATAAGAACATGATTTTGCATGAACTTCCATAACAAATTAAATACGACTTTTCAGTTTGTAGATTTATTAAAAAAGTTTACAATACGGTACATTATTATTTATGTATAAACTCATCGGCACATGTAATTCATATTGTTTTCAGTTTCATAAATAATTAACTGCTTCAATACAATTTTGCAATCAACTAAATGTTTTGTAGGTTATTGTTAGTTTAAAAACGTGTATGGACGACAATTTATTCTTTTATTAATGTAACAGAATTGTTTTAAAGGTAATAAATAAAATCGTGGTTTATTTACGTTTGATAATAAAAGTATATGAATATTTTAAAACATAGTACTATTGTGTCTTAAGAGATATATTTGTATTTTCAAATTTTTAATAACTTTTGAAACGAAATGACTAACACATATACATTCTAAATTTTCTTACAAAGCTAAGAAAATTTTCCCTTGTGTACTATTTATATTCACAATCATGCAGTTTATACAGGGTGGAATTGTCAGCGCCACTTTAAATGAAACCACAGTTTTAACTACTCTATAAAAGCCTAATATAATTCGGAAAAAAAATAATTCTCAAAAATGAAAAAAATTTTTTTTCAAACAAAATAAATAATAAAATTATCGTTTTAAAATAAAACGCCATTTGTAAAGTAAAACATAGGCACGCACACACTTACCTGTCAAAGCGGCAACGTCGCATACGTATGTGTGCGTGACACGAAATACAGGTATGGATAAAAATAGTGAAATGAAAAAAAGATCCTACGTCTAAACTGTTGAGGTACCTTGATTATTTTTTTTAATTCTGGGTTGGAAATATTTTACTCTATATGCAGTTTCAGTAAAAGAAGCGCTGCCTCTTCCACCCTGTATAATGAAACAAGTGTATTTTTTATTTTTAAAATTTTATAAAATGTAATTAAATAAATATTAAGTGAATATTAGTACGAGATCCAGAGAACTCTTTAGAGATTGTCTCTATTTTTTCTATTACGTATTTTTGTTTATTAACCTTTAACTATGGACGTGATTTTTTTATAACATACATATGGACGTCGGGTCTGTCAGACCAGTGTATTTATTGGTCATATTCCGTCTGTTTTTTAAAGGAAGAAGACAATTTTATGTTTTAGTTTACATGAATAGCCTCAAATCAAACAAAATCAATGTAAATAAAATCGCTTTTTATTAAACTTTACGCATCACAACGGTTTAAGTAACTTAAAGGCACAATTTCAGTCTTTGACCACATGGGATGACTCTTAAGAAAATAATACTATTAAAAAAAGACAGATAATAAAATAAATATCTTTTTAACAAAATATAAAGTCTAACAATTAAAAAAAAATAAAGAAATTACATCTTATGGTATAAAATAAAAATTTTGACAACACCTCAAGATAAGGTACAATTGAACATCGATACACAATGGCTTTCAACATTGTTGGCTAACAGGACGATTGCAGTCAACATAAGTATGTGTTGTCTTTCTATATATCTTATGGGGGCAAAGTATACATGTTTTTCAAGAACCCAAAACTATTTTTTTAGCTTCATGTTCAATAAATGATAGATCAGATCGCGAAACGCGAGTCAAAGTCATTCTCAATTCTTAGAGTAGTTTAGTATACGAAACGCGTCTTTTTATTTGATACAGTGCTATTTTCTTTATAAAATGTCGTCGTCCAATTCTTTTGTTTGATGTTGATTATAAAGTACCCATATATTTGTCCCTGACGTGCTAGGTCGATCATTTTTTTCCATTTTATCATAAAAATAAAAAAAATTGAATCTTTTTTAGGTAAATAATATTTATATTACTAAAATATATAACAAATAATGCAAAATAATATATAATATATAACAATAAAAACATTTGAATACAAATAATACAATTAAAATATTAAAGTATATTTTGTAATATTCGAAAAATATATGGTGTTTGGAGTTCATTCATGTATGGGAAACATGGACGTCGGGTCTGACAGACCCAGGCCCCGTTTAGAAAGTTAAATACTCACGTGTTTTGAACCCAGAGACACAACCACTGCTATCTACATTCATTTTGTCATTAATACGAAAGGTACTGAGCGACTCAGTGGCGGAGGTCACTGAGAAGTGGCCGATTTCTAGAATTCGTAGACCCATCTGGTCTGTGAGACCCGATGTCCATACTTAAAGGTTAAATATTTTACATATTATTTATAACATTAGAAACATATGTTTATATTTAGATTGAGCAATAATTAAGCTATCGTTGCTAAGATTCCTTGCATAAATATATTTTCACGTTGAAATTTCGCCGTGCGTAGTTTCTAAAATAGAAATATTACGAGCGAAGAGAACTGCCAGCGCTTATAAACGGCAAAGTTCTTATTTGTACGAAAATAGTTCGCGGTACGGTAAGTGCTATAAAACACATAACGTAAATACACAATTGTGCTACGCTTTTACCAGAGATCTAAAGTTTTTGACGTAATAATTAGTAAATAATAATAATATGAGTAATAAAAATTATATAAATAAAGTGATATTATCCAAAATGGCATTTTAATTTCACAGTTTCACGCTGTATCCCGCATACCGCAGGTTACGCAGAGGGAACCTAGTTTTAAGACAATCCGTTCCCCACACCGAATTCTGGAGGAATTGAATGTTGAGTGGCGGAACACGACGCCGGGCTTTTGCTTTGGGAGCCAGAGCCAATAAATCTAGAAATAACAATTCATTTCCTAGAGTGAGGATCGAACCCACAACTTAAAATAAAAAATAGCTATATTTTTAATCTTCATATATATTATGAATATACAAAACGCTTACTAACTAAAATAACCCTGTCGCCAGAATATGTGGGAACTAATCCGCCAGCCACAACCGAATGCATCTCGCTAAAGATGAAAGCTGCTCATTATCTGTCTATAAGGAGGGTGAGGTCAGGGCGGGCTAAGTGGACTTTGACACTTTGTAGCACTTTAAAGCGTAAAGTTATTTTAGACCAGTGAACATGTTACGCCTTATATAAACCGTATCCATAATATCTACTTAGTATGTTTTTTTTTTAGTTTCACGCTGTATCCCGCACATAGTGTGGTAGGCAGAGGGAGTCTGGGAACCTAGTGTTAAAACATTCCGTTCCCTTTAAGTTCCGTTTCCCACTGTGTTGAGTGGTGGAACTCAACAGCGCACTTTAGTTCGACATGAAAGCATAAACAAATATAATTGTAAATGGTAGAATTAGAAGAGTTTTCTTTGTTTTAATACATATATATATCTACCTGCCAAAAACAAAAGTAATATAAGCTCGCCATTTTGATTCAGTTTCAAACCAATCATCTTGACAATATGTAGGCGTTACATGTTGTACGTACGTAGGTGTTAACGTATGTACATTACGCCATTCACTAATATATACTCATCGTCTGAGGCGGCTTTAACGTCCTTAACAAAAGCCTTTAAATCATTATTATTAAGCTCAAGTTTACTATAAAGTAAATTAAATTGCAAATTAAGTTAATATTAATCTATTCTTTATTTCTCTCTTGAACTTTATTTAAAATGGCACAGAAAGGTTACAATTTCAAATTATTTAAAAAATCGTATAGCAATTAATTAAACCACATAATGAAAAAAGGGTTAATCCCTTTTGTAAGGTCGGTTCATAAAATTAAACCAAAAATATATTATTACTGAATGGTATTTGTAAGAAAAATATCGACATTGGAAAAGATGTATGTATGTACATAAACAAGTTCGAATATTAATCTATATAGGTATATAAAATCGAAAACTCACTCATAACGAAATCTCAGAAACTACATGTGCTAGGAACCTGAAATTTTGCATAGGAGTCACTTATAGGACGTAGGTGCTCGCTAAGATGGGAATTTGTAATAATCGACTTCTAAGGGGTTGTGTTTGGGGTTGAAAGTTTGTATGAAACTTCGTTACTACAAATGCTAGGAGTCTCAAATTCTGCATGGACGTCACTTATAGGACGTAGGTACTCATGAAGACAGAAATTAATAATAACGTAGTCCACCCAGGCGAAGCCGCTGGCGGGCCGCTAGTAAATTATATAAAATTTAATATTTAATTTCATAATTGGAAAATAAGAAAAGAAAGTGTCTAATGGGAACAGAATATCTTAACACTATATATCCAGGTTCCCACTACTTACGTTTAAAAAAAAAACCAATAAAAATCTGACATAAAAAAATAGACATAATATAATAGATAATACATACATAGTCGGCAAACATCGTAAAGGCTCAAACATCTTTGATGTGCCGTGGACTTACAAGTTCTGAACTAATGGAGTGTTCTGTGCTTTGGTGCTTTCATCGAAGCTCTTTAGTAATTTATAGATGTCTATACACATGCTTCTGTTTCAAATAACTTCGGACTGACAAATGCGATGCTCTAAAATATACTCAATCTTTAACACATTTTATGGGGCAGTCAGTCAGTGTGTATGTTAGTTGATTTATATTTTGTATTTCTAGTATATTTTAATGAAATATTTCATATTATTAAAATGTTTAATTTGTTAAATTATATTAATTTTGATTAATTTTAATAGAGCTCTTATAGATTCACCATGTCTGTCTCTCTGTCATTCCGTTTGTGTGTCACTTCTTCTTTATTTTGAAGCTTTAATAGCTTTTGTTAGTAGCGTTTAAGTTTAAAAAATTGGTGTAAAAATATATAAATATTCTCTAAAATGAGAGGGAAACAAATATTTTTAAATTCCACCTACACGTTTAAGTCCTAAAAATAAAACTTTAATACTTTTTTCGTAAATAATTTAATTCAAAAAATAAAAATTTCCAAAGTGGTAAAACACACTATATAATAATAGCATTTTCAATAATAGTTAATCAATTGTAAGTGCCATATATTCCTGATTGATTTAGGGACAACACATCGCACTGATGTGTTGTTATGGATGGGGTGTTGAGTTATGTTTGGTATAATGTAAAACAAATGGAACCTTTATAGGATCACGCTGTTGTTCGTCCTTACGTATGTCTACCCATGTCAAGACAATATTTCTCTGGATTGCGTGGAGGTTAAACTAAATTTAATATCAAGTAATCATTGCCTACAGTTCCTAATAGCATAGAAAAGTTAAATTTCTAAATCAGCTTCACGCTGTATCCCGCACATAGCAGGGTAGGCAGAGGGAACCTAGTGTTAAGGCATTCCGTTCCCCACTTTGCGCCGAATTCTGGAGGGATTGCGTGTTGAGTGGCGGAATTTAACGCTGCCATTTGCCTCGACACAACAGACCTCGACAGAACGAAAATGGAAATTAAATATGAATACAAAGTTTCATCTAAATTCAATCAGTAACTTTTGCAATAGGAACAAACGTCCATCCTCACAAACTTTCACATTTATAATATTAGTAGTAGATTAGCAAATAGAAGTAAATTAGTAGATAAAAACAAAAAGTAGAATAGTATTTCATATAAGTACGGAAATAAACAAAAGAATTTCAGTAAACATTCGATATTCTAATTAATCGTTGTAAAAATAATAACCTATCAGGAACATTTTGTGCTATATTAACAGATAGCATATCATCAATCACGCCACCCGCAACTGGATCATACGCAACAGAATAAATTTCAACGTTGAAATGTGTATATAGATAAATATAATATAGATATAATGTAGATAGATAGATATAATATAGATAGAATGTAGATAAATAGATATCATGTAGATAGATAGATATAACGTAGATAGATAGATATAATATAGATAGACACGTTAATGTTATACATTGTGCTCGTACATTAGCTTTTTTTCTAATTTAATTTATCTGAACTGAACGCAAAACGTTTCTCCATTTTGTTGAAAATATATTTTTCTGTAATTTACTTTTTTATAAAATCCAATTTTTTTGATAAACATCAGATATTTTTTCGTCTTCAACAACAAGTAAAAATAATTTGCGCTCCCATTCTTAGTAATACTGTATGTACCAAAGAAATATTTACATATTTCGATATTAAGATACATTCGGGATTTGTGTTTGACAAATTGTAAACATTGATAATAAAGGTTTTACAAGATTGTTGACTAGTTAGGTTAAATCAGCTTCACGCAGTAACCCGCACACAGCAGGGTAGGCAGAGGGAACCTAGTGTTAAGACACTCCGTTCCCCACTTTGTTCCGAATTCTGGAAGCATTGCGTGTTGAGTGGCAGAATTCAACGAATCTGCTATTTGTAAATTGTAAACATTTTCAGATAATTGTAAAGAGTTCAGAAAAACCGTTCGCCTAAGACTAAAACTGAAAGATAAATGTGATGAAAGTAGTTTTATCAATGGCTTCTAGTACCTATTTCTTTTTAGGCAAAATACTTCGACATATTATGACTCTATGTGGCGCCGTGGGACTGAGTGTGACTGTAAACGCGATGGTTGTAGGTTTCAATCCCGTTCCGGGTAATGAATTAATTTTGTATTCCTGACTTTGACAAAATGCAAGTTTGATTTCCGCTACTCTATAATAACGTAATACTAGCTTCTCTCAGTCTTCTCTGCTAAATGAACACGACGAGAAGACCTATGCTGACCAAGCACGAATCTAAAATACATATATTATATATTTTTCACATATCTACTGCTATCAAAAATGCTATAATGTATATTTTACTATATTTATGTGAACTTACATTAGGTGGACCATTTTAATTTAAGAGAAAACTTGAAGATATAAAAAATATCAATATTAAGCCTAACTAGCCTCATTTAATTGAACTTACAACGTATCTTCTATTGATTTTCGATAGAGGCACAATTAGGACCAAAAAAGTGAAAAACAAAACAATCGTTAAAAAATATTTTAGGAACGTAAGAACGTAATTTTTCTTAAGCTCCTTAAAGCTTATTAAAATTGAGATACTCATCCTACACATTTCTTTCTTTTTTAAAAATAATAAACATTATCTCCCGAATAAAAATTACTTTATAGTAGGTACATACATGTGAAGTCTCAAAAGATCTTTTATCAATTGATATTAAGCTGTTAAGACGACGCCATGTGAAGACTTTTGAAACTAATAATAAAGTTGTGCTGAATTTAATAATCTCCATATATTATTTACCATCACTTCATTCTGTTTGAAAAGAGATATTTGCAGACAGACTACATGCTATATCTATATTACAAAAAGTTTTAGTTCAAAATGTTGTTTTAATTTGTATATTAAAAAATACAGTCGAATTGATAACCTCCTTTTCTTACAGAAGTCGGTTAAAAAGTAAGCGATATTTAATCGTGTGTACGATAGCAAACATTAGTAGAACAAAGTATGTACCGTTAATAACCGTTTATTAATTACGTAAAAAATACGAATAGATAAATAATAAATGAGATATTTTAAAAAATATATTTTTTTGAACTAATAATAGTTTTTAAATAAAAATAAAAAAAGAATCATCGAAATCGGTTCACCCAGTGAAAAGTTCTAAGGTAACAAAACATAAAAAATACAGTCGAATTTATAACATCTTCCTTTTACAGAAGTCGGTTAAAGATCTTTTAATTATCTTATTTCACTAATGTAATTATAAACAAGTTTAGTATCCATCACATGGAACATGCACAATTAATTCACATTTTTCCACATGATCGGCATATGTAACCAGAAGATGTGGAATGCAGGGCGATAGGTATCAGGGCTCGACAGGGTTAATAGGACACGCCTATTGACGTCATTTAATCCACGTGTTAACCCTTTGTCTATACTAAGACTTACGTTATCACAACAAAGCTTATCGTATAACGAGGTTATTTTGTTACAAAATAAATAACGTTAAATTGGGGAGAAATTTCTACGACTTTCTATGTTTACCGACGTATCGATATCGGTCTGGTTAACATGTTGATTTATTATTTTAAGCTTTTATTTTAGTATATACTAAAATAAAGCATAATAATAAAATAAATGTTAAAATACATGTTTCGAAAAAAATCTAGATCTCTAAAACCACACAACGAGTTTTATTTATTTGGATATATTAAATTTACAAGTCTAATTACTTTACTTTTAGGTATATTGGAAACCACCCTAAAAAAATTTCATTGTTACATTATAGCTCAATTATACAAAATCTTTACGTAAATTGTAGCTTGTATATTTCTGTAGTTTCATCTATTTAGATGTTCCACTTTTACGCAAAAACTACTTAACGGATTTCCGCCGAGTAATTTTTGCGTGATAGTAAAACAAACATCCATTTTCACAAACTTTCACATTTATCATATTCTATAATTATTATAATATTTAAGTAAAATTAAGTAGGATTTATAATATTAGTATGATTAGTAAGATTAAGGGCTTAATAAAATAATTTCTCTAAAGATATACAAACAGGTCTTATGTAATGTAAGGGCCAATGCAAGAACGTAATCAAGTTTAAGTCTTACATTTGTCAACAAATCATTGTACGTTTATGAATATATAAGATCTCAAACACAAAAATAAAAACTAAATCTAAGGTCTATCTTATGGTGCTTTCTTTGTACAACAAAAAAATAAACTAAATTAATCATGGTGATGTTATATAAAGAACGTCACCTAGAAACTATTAATTATTCTATGTCAACACGCAATCCATCACCGATGATGAAACAGCAATAAACTGGAGACACGAAGTCGAAGCGATGTGCCCTCACTGTCGAGGGGTTCGAATCAAGCGTGAAATTAAAAAAGTTGTATATTCCAAGTGCGGACATAGGAGTAAATATGGGTTTGCGGGAGTCGCTCTCCTCGCCTCAGTGATTAGTATATTACAAAGTTTCCCAGCTGACGCACCACGCTTAAAATATTAATATCTTTGTATGGGTTTATGGATTTATAAGTTTTTCATTTCAAAATCATCCTCTTATACAACAAATTTGCAGCTTTAAACTTCAAATTCATCCATCTCTCAATTCAAGTCTACGATTTTTTAAAGAATATTAAAAATATATATTATAATTTATAAAATAACAAAATTGAGGCCGTAGTAGCGCAATGGCACAGACTGACTGTGATGACTGTAAGCGCCACGGTTGTGAATTCGATTCGTATAAATGGGAATACATACTCGTATGTAAGAAGTATTGATTGCTTGAATTTTGTATTTGTATAATTGAATTACAGTTTCCCCTCGATATGAGTATGAATCTTGTTATATTTACTCAGTTTACTGAAAAAAAACTAACTAACGTAACACTGTAATAATGTTATACTTTACTTTCTATATTTCTATACTTTATTTATATAAATTATATTTTCGACGTCTTAGCATGGCGTTAATTTTATTTTGTTGTCATTTGTTTCAACAAAAACGTAAAAGAGAGAAATGATCTCACAAAACCATAACATAGTAAAATTTCTTCGTTCAAATTCGTCAAAATAAGCAAAACGTTCAAAAATAGGAACATTTTCATTTTTAACAGAGAATTTAAAGACAATGTTTGAAATAGGTCAGTCAGTAAATATCGGCATTCATAGAGCTACGTGAGATATGATGAAAATATTGCAACTGTAGATTAGGTACCTTGCATAAAAACATATGGGGTATGAGCAAGATTCAAAACACAATAGAGGTTAATCACTGATGTCACGTTCTGGTAAATTCAAAATATTTTTTTGATATAATAAAATGAAGAATCCTATAGAATTCGGCGGAAATGGGGGACGAAGTGTCTTGACACTAAGCTACTATTACAGCGTGAAACTTATTTTTAGATGTTTTTTTTTTTGTAAAAATTAACGTATATATAATAAATGTATAACATTACTATCATTAAAGTAATAACGTTTATTTATGTCACTGACCTATATAAGCACTAGATGCACCTTTTTGAAGTTTCTTACGTGTCGTCGTACGTTGAGCAAAGACTCAGCGCTTTTAATACCTTTGCTTATTTAATCGTTCGAGCTTTAAATCTGTCTACAGTCTGACGTACGTTATATTTCGCATAAATTTTAAGTTTCTTTTTACCTTGTATTAATTATTTTAGGATTAATTTTTTCAATTACACTATATTTAAAGGAAATAGTAAAGGCTTGCTTATATTAGAATATATAAAATTTTATATGGTGTCATTGATAAATACAATTCAACCTGTTGCTAGCAAAAACGTAAGTTGGCAGAGTGCCTAAACTGTGTGTAACGGTTACCAAGTGTTGAGATCTTTGCTTTATATGTCCATAGAGTCATAAAACAATTCTCTTCGGTTTAATAATACATGAAAGGACCTACGTATTTATATTTACATACAATATAATTATTCTTGTATAAATAAAAAAAAATTAAGTCAGATTCACGCTTTACCCGCACATAGCAGGGTAGCCAAAGGTACCCTAGTGTTAAGACACTCCGTTCCCCACTTTCTGCCTTGGAGGCTTTGCGTGTTGCAGGGCAGAACTCAACGCCGCACTTTGCCTTGACACCAGAGCGAAGAAATGGAAATATAAACGTAAATAAATATTTCACTTCCTCGAGTGGGGATCGAACCCACAACCGTCGCGTTACAGTCACACCCTTGTGCCGCTGCGCCACGCCGGCCTCATATCCGAATGCTAATAATAATTTGTATTAATTATTAATAGTATTCGGATAAACATTAAATATGACTCTTGGTCTAGTACATAAGCCATTTAATTCCATATAGAACTCTTGATAGAATTATTATCAAAATGAAATTTATCATATAGTACAAAGTGCAGTCGTTGTGATTATTCAATAATTTTAGAAATATGACTATTGATTTCATAACGAAATTTTAAGAAGCGCCTAACGCAACAGATTAAATGAGTAAGCTCCGTATTGGTTGGATGCCAAAAAATTTCTTCTCCGTTTATAATATACACATTCTAAACCAACTCCTAAGACATATTTGGAAATCCATAAAATATAATAAAACATTCTAAATTGTATATAAAAGGTACAAATAACAAAATCATATAGACATATCTGTTGTGTTGTTTGTATATATGCAAAGGCGGTCTTTTTGCTTCAAGCAATTTATTGTGATACAAAGAAATCAAAATTACTTAGAAATTAGAACATTTATAATTACAACTTTCAAGAATTAAAATAATTAGTTACCATATCCGTAATTATAAACTTTTCAGCTAATAATTAGATTTCTAATCCAGATTTCGAGAAACCTGTTTTAGACATATTGAAACACGTGTCTTTAAAATGAATCATCGTAAAATCTTTTAAAATTGAAAACGAATATATCGACGTAATTAATGAAATTTCATTAATATGCTAATATTTTAGCTTAGAAATGCTTTGCCCTAGATTTTCCGGAAAGTGGAGTAAGAGGCGGTTAGTCACAGCGATGTAGCGATTTCTCTTGACTAACCTACAAGAAATATAACAATGCGTATATTATACACATGTTACAAATTGTAAAGGAAATAACTTATTTACCAATAAATAATAATAAACTACCAATATATACGAGTAATAATAACAATAATTGAGGCGACCAATTGGGAAGTGAAGGACCTGAGATTCCTAGATGGAAATTGTGATGTATTTCCTGCGTCTACTATGTCTCCATTAAGCAACGGAGTGGATTGTTTTGTTTAATAATAAAAAAATACCGGTAATCATGATAATTACCGATGGTTACTTAGAAATGTATACTAGCAGCATTTTATGTTCTTTAAGGAACCCTACGGGTTCCTTAAAAAACCCCACACAAGCCTTCTAAAAGACCGTGTTTCCGAGAACCCGAGATCCTTAAAGGAAAAGAAACGTAATAATCTGTATTTGATTCAGAATATTCTTTTAAAAACAAATATATAAGTAGTAAGTAATATAATAGTATATATTTTTTAATATGTATATCTTTATAATATGAATTAATGTAACAATTGTCCAATTAAATAAATAAATTAATAAATAAAATTATTCTTTTAACTTGACTAACATTGTCGACACATAGAACATAACGTTAACGATATTTCATAAAATCGATAAACTGCAGAGCTTTCCGCTAAAATATTACCGGAGTATAAAAATCTTTAGCAACTGTTGCGTCTAATGGGTCCGGAAATTATTTTTGTAAAAACAATCGAAAATTTCTCTAGAGACTGTTGGTTGGTATATATTTGTGATTCTTTAGGGTATTTTAGGAACAATCTGAATTAATATCTATAACATTTTTATATATTTTTCGCGTTAATAAAAAGTAAATAATTAAAAAACATATTTCTCTGTTAAAGCATAACTTACAACTACGAATTTGAATTATGTATGTCAAAAATAACCTAGAGACTTCTTGGTCTCTAGATTTTTTTTTTTTTAATTTAAAAATTAAGGTTATAAATCTCAGCACCGCAGCAGAAAACTTCTGACTTTAGGTAATAATATCTATTTGTTTGTTTAATTTACCTTAGCATAGCTAAAAACGTTTTTTCTTTATCCTGGTACTGTACTAAAAATATTTTTTTTTAAATTTTCATATGTTTCTTTCTCATAAAAAATGAAATTCTAACAATATATCTACTACCTACTATATATATACATAAAAATATAGTATACGATCTAAGAGAGTTGAACATTTAGAACTCGTGTCTTTTCCATGCACACGTCTATCATCTTTCTTTTAGCCTATAATTATTTTTATCGAGTCCAAGGCCAACTAACCTTGAGACATCTCATAGGACGCTTCATGAAACACCGTTACATAAAAACTATATATGTACAGTTTAAATGAAGTCAATGATAATATAGACTATTTACTGTTAACTATTTTTTTACTATAATTTTATTATTTATTTACTATAAATGTATTTTAATAGTAGTAATCTTTAATTTCCTGATAAATTATTTAATCCCAGAATCTTTGGTTGGTTTGGTTGTCTCTTTACTAGTTTTAAAATAATCTGTACTAGTAATATGAAAAATAGTCTTAAAACTTAAAACTAATATTAAATTAGACTCTTTGATATTTCATTGCAAAAAAATAATTTGCTTCCTTTTCAAATATGCTACTAGAATGATTTGACCTATAGGTATATATATAAAAAAAATCAGCTTCACGCTGTATCCCGCACACAGCAGGGTAGGTAGAGCGAACACAGTGTTAAGACACTCAGTTCCCCACTTTCTGCCGAATTCTGGGGGCATTGCGTATACATATACATATTTCAAGTAAATTTCTGAGCCCAATCAAGCAATAAATTTATCAATAATATAAATAAATAATTTGAATGTTACCAGTAAAAATAAACTTGATACTTTGTGAAGCCATGTTAAAAAACAATTTTATTAATAAGAGCCTACATCACATGAACGATACATGAAAAGAGAATCTTACGTCAGTACGTTTATAAAATACGTAAACAAAGCAACCACATCCTATCATATATTTTATATGTGTACTGAAATAAAGCTTTTAAAGATATATTCTCTTACGAAATTTTCGTAAAAGCTCGATCATGCACGTTAATGAGATTGTCTAAAACCTTGAAGACGACGATACCTATATTAATTATAATTAATTTTAAGTCAGAAATCGCGATGATATTGAGGTTATATATATATAACAGACATATTTTTTTTCTTACAGTTTCATTAAATTAGATAACCACTTTTAATAATAATTAATTTCTCAATTACATATTCTAAATAAATTTATTTAATCTGTACTATCTAGGAACTAAATTAATATACGAGTGTAATTACACTGTGTACGTTCCCGTAAATTTTAATTAACGAAATAAATGGTTTCGCCATGCGAATGGGTTTTGTAGATACGTCTTACTCCGTCACCCGCTTATGACATATCTACATGCTGACAATACGTTATTACCTATCTAAATGCATACTTCGTTGCTAAATGTAATTGCCATGTAGTCAAATTATATTTGATGTTATTATAATTTTAATTTAATATATTATGATACTAGTGGACCCGAACGCGGCTACGCCCGCTCGAACTATACGAATATTTATTAAATATATTTATGAAATTATTTGCAGTTTTCAATAGAGTAGTAATAATAAAAAAATCCTATCCTATGTTCATCCCGAGACCCTCAAGTATCTCTATATGAGTATTTTAACACAATTAAATCGGCCGTTTGGCCCTGATTGCGTAAAAGACAGACAGACAGACAGAGTTACTTTCGAATTTATAATATAGGTATGGGAGGTGTGGATTATTAGCATTACTAATTTAATATTTATTTACCTCTTTTTATCCCACCATATTTTAACTGGCTTTGTGTGGACAACGGAGTGTCTTAACACTAGGTTTCCTCTGCCTACCCTGCTGTGTGCGGGATACATATTTTATTAATTAATACAAGAATAATTCATGTACATTTATCTCTGGTAAATTTTATGCTTATTTTAAATAGGTGGTCCAAATTATTCTATGCATAATATTACATTTCTCAGTGTCAGTCATTGTTGTTGACGTTTACGCCTATAATACCGTCCATAAAGTTTTAAACAACAGAATAGGATTAAACAAACTCGTGTGCTCGCGATATACTAAATAAGCGCTTTTATAGTGCCTACCTATTGTCAAAGGTTTTTGCAAGCATTTCAATTTGGCAGAATGTTTATAATTTAATCCTTTTTTTTTTTACTTTATTCGACAAAGTACCTTTATATATCTGATATCGGTAGAATACCAGATGTAATGTTATACAGTTTTATTATTAGAATAGTTTTAACCAATTTCTAAACATTGCATCTAAATAGTCCAAAGACGAACGTCATCAATAGATAGTTTCAAATCTATACTAAGATTCCTATAGATACTTCAAGTTTGATCTCTTCGATACAAATTCCCGAAAAGCGACCGCAAGCATTTGCGGCGTTCTAAGACGTTCTTGGAACTTATACTTACTTATCATTTATTTTATATCAATTTTCTTTTTTGTCATTTATTTTATATCAATTTTCTTTTAAATTAACTTCTCATATATGTACATTATAGGATAGTAGAAATTGTACTCTTATCTAATAACTAGTAGTTTAAAATTAATATTTTCAGATAATATCTTAGTAAATTAGCTAAATTAAATTAATATATTTTTAATAACTTTTTACACGTTCTTATACTTTTAAAGGAAGAAGCTTTATAGACAGGCTTTGTTGTTCGTTCGTCTGTCAACAGTCAAGACACGTTTTCTCACGAATGCGTGAGAGTGAGGGTTCATAGGATTCATATTAAGAAAATATTAAATACTGGGAAAAGAAATCGACCGTTTCTTTCAGAGTTTTCAGTGTTTTAAAATGCAATCAAAAGATATAGCCGCTTACAAAATATGCCCCATATTTTGTTATATCAGAAGAGAATCAAACCTTTAGACTATTTCTCATTAACTTAAAAAATCAGCTTCACGCTGTATGCTGCAAAAAGCAGGGAAGGCAGAGGGAACCTAGTGTTAAAATGTATACATTGTAGAGAAGGTACCATACATATTTCATAGCGCCTAAAACATATAATATAAGTTAAAAAAACCCTGAAAACCTTAGACATGTATTTAGTTATAACTATGACTTAATAACGAATAGCCTTCGATGGATGAACTATTAAGCTTATAAACTTAGATCACTTTGTCAGGAGTGCTCGATGATCGCTCAAGTCAACTCGAAGTTGGCTAGTTTTATGTTATAATGTATACGTAACGTCGTATGTCCACTAAATTATACTTAAATAAATTTAAATTAGATAAACTAATTTAGTACTAAAATCACATCACATACTAATCATGCAGAAGAAGAGGGGGTTGCGAACGTGCGAGTGTGAAACATTTCAGTGCAATAATTGAAATTATTAACAGAGTCTTAGAGATCGTCTGGAGGTTCAGGTATGGAATTTCTTCTGTATTCCAAAATTAACTTTTGGTATAAAGTTACTTAGTTAAAGTTTGTAATATGCTAAGAGAAGAGAATATAGCGAAAAAAATAGATCGCTAGACTCATGTTAAGGAATGATTCAGATATTTTACTAAATGTGTAATATTAGTGTATGTACCGCTAAAGACGGCGGTGGAGGCACACGTTTGAGCCCTTGAGGGTCGGTAGCTCGGTGACGTTCGCAGCCCCTGGAACTCGGGGTCGGAGACAGTCGCATGCGAAGCGGGAAGGGCGACGGTGGGGCAACATGAACGGGGCTCACTGAGAGGATGGTGCGGCGGCACGGAGAACGTGTAGTACTTGGCTGTTTGGTTGTGTGCGCGCAGCACTGAGCTGTGAGTCAGCGTCACCACCACCACCAGCACCGACGCCAGCGCCAGCGCGAAGAACGACGCGGCGACGGCGGCCACCACGCGCCGCCTGCGCGCCTCCTTGCCCGCATCCTCGGGCGCCGCCTCGGGCTCCGGCGCGGGCGGCGGGGGCTCCGGTGAGCGGCTGCGCACGCTGGGTCCGCGGCTGGCGGGCAGCTCCAGCGTGTGGCGCCGAGAGCGCCGCGCTCGCTCGCACTCCGCCGCCGACGAGTGGTGCCGGCGCAGCCGCTGCGGTGCACCCCCGGCCGCGCGGCATGAGGACGAGCGCAGCGCGCGCGCCGGCACCGCCAGGTCGTCGCTAGCCACACGCGGCACGCGCCCCGAGTGTACGGAGCGGAACGAGTGGTCCCGCGCCGACCCGCTCGGGAACGCGAGGTCGACGGACGCGCGGGAAGAATGTCTCGAGAAGCGATCGCGATCGCGGTGTTCCACGCGTACCGACATGTTGCGAGCGTAGCGCGCGGCGGCGGCCGCCCGAGTGACGGAGTGACGGACCCTCCCCGCGAGTCACGCGCCGTGCCGCCGCCGTCCCGCCGCCGTGCCGCCGCTGTCCCGCCGCCGTGTCGTAGCCGCGTCGTGGTCCGTGTTCCGACTCCGTACGGCGCAAACGTATTTACGCTTGTCCTCAATAACACAAAGAACGCTCACCTTCAATATATTCCTTCCGAGGAGAAACGAATTCCGAATTGATGTTCTCGAATCGCTATTTACAGAAGTGGGCGACTTCGAAATTGACATTAAACGTCGAGAAGCTACATTTAAATTTTCATGAAGCTTTACTTTAGAGTTCTACACATACGAGAGAACGAAGTTCTCAAAAGTAAATGCTGTTCAAAATTTATCAATATAGACCTTACCAGTAAATAAAATATACTATGACATGAGTACATAATATAATATGATAATAAGACAAAAAATATTGTTTTATTACTTTAAAAAAAACTAAAATAGATACTTTATTTAACAGAGAAAATATTTATATGCTTTGAATGATGATGTGTAAAATAGACTGACCATTGCGTTCTCCTTCTGTTATATCGATATTGTACAGCTAATTGTCTTCAGGCGGGAAATGTAATAGATAGTAAAAGTTGTATTGTTGTATCAAGGCCGCCACGTCGACACCATTCATTAGAGTCAGACACCAGCAGTTAACAATTGTAAATAAAAAAAATATAGGACTTAAAATTTCAATATGGCTTACAAATAGGTATTTAAAATATAAAAAAGATTTCGTTTTGTGAGAAATGTTTTATTAAAAACTTTGTATATAGTACCAATTGATACTAAACATTTATGCTAAAACCGTTTAAAATGGCAACAAATACAAAATGTTCAATAATAACCCGTGACGAGGGTTCACAACAACTAAAAAGCAAACAACAATGAAAGGTCGAACACTCGACAATGCTTTATTTAAATATGGAATAAA